>LUCH01000552.1:35396-188720 GCA_013368495.1 Paragonimus heterotremus
CTAGCTCTGAGTTCGTTTCAGAAACCTAAGGACAACTCCAAAATAGAGGTACTTTCCCAAAAATTAACATTTCGAGGTGAAAAAATTGAATATTACCGAACAGTATTTGTGGGTTCAAACCATCAATTCTAATAACTTTACTAATCCCAGCAGATTTGCTGTGACCTTGTTGTCACTGAAAGCCTAATGTGTTACATATATACATACATTCACTTAGTTTGGTTGTTCATCAAAGCATACATTACCACTGAACTTGTGCAATGAATAATTCGAACTATTAACAAATAGGAATAATCCTCGAATTATCAGTGTACAAAATCAGGCATAATCCATTAACAAAACGGTGAGGGTGAAGAATTCTACATTGACAGAACTGAAAACCAGTTCAGAACCAGAGTTGGCGAAGGATTATGAATACCAGAATACTATTCCTGACTTTAAAGTAGCGTTTCATATGGGATACTCATGAAAAGGCACTCGGACACAGTAACACAACTGAATACGTATAGCGAGAACTGGTTGTGACTCTGATGCTACCTTAGTAACGAATGAAAAATTTAAGGGTTAACTACTTCTCTATTTGCTTTGTTATTTGTACTTGGGCATGCCTCCCAGCTTGTAGTAAACAACAGTACAGATGCACAGAATCCCGGTTGGACATAGGTCATTTGGTGTTATCGTGTTCTTCGTCCCATCCACACAATAGTCGTGATTGTATAAACGAACAGACAGCTGGTCATAAGGAAATACGTCAATGAACAGTGAAACTTAGTGCAAAACTTTGTTTACATGGAAGTTGTACATAATGAAGAGTGACCAAATGTTAATACAAATTTTGATGGAATTCCTACATTCAGACTGAAATAAGGTTGGCCATTAGAACTCAGTTAGATTGCACGTGGACAATAACTCTTCTGGTTCGATATCACGCCAAACAATGCCAGATATTCTGACGATGTTTTACACCGGTAATCACACGCAATTCCGTCCATCTGTTTTTGTGGTCACTACTACTTGTGTACGACTTTGGCCGTGCTTGGAAATAATGTACATTGGACTTACCAAAACAAAACCTATTACCGTAGAGACCAAGTTACACGGTAATATTTTGAATAGAATTATACCATTTTATAAGACGGTTACAATGAAACAAATGTTTTCCTTGAAATTTGCAATCATTACGTAAAACTCATTAAGGTTTGCCAAATTTTAGGTTCAATAACGTCTTCAATTACACGTCCACTGCAGTTCGAGTTTGCTGACCACATACATACGCATTTTTCCGCGTTTTGAAACATAACACTTTCAGCAAAGTGTCAAAGCTTCGAGAATTTCATTTTCTCACTACAGTCAAGCTATTGTCAAACGAAATACTCTCACATGTCTTGAAACGTGAAATCTGAATCGGGAAAAGTAATTTAACATTTCCGACTGCCCTAGCATCATGTAGTTTCCATCATCTATATTGCATGAAGACGAAATTCACCATACGCACCGTCATTATCATTATCCCTTAGGTTGTTTAATGCGTTCGAAAATATCCAATGAAGTCATGATGACGACAAAGTAGCGAACAAGACTGGTTTTCTGTGTTAGATCATCAGGTTAATTGGGTAATAGAGATAATGGACGGCGTGTTTGCCATCAGTTACGCAGTAACTGTTCCAAATCTTGGGCTTGATTGATTGTGGGCCATGGGAGATTAAGTATCCGTATGAACGTGTTCTGAATGCAGAGGTGAGGGTTGCGTAATCGGATACTAATGGCCTCAGCAACAAACTTGGGGTTTCCACTACATTTACTTTGACAGTTCATCAAAGATCCGCACCCCTGACATTTTAAAAGGTGAGGTGAACTTTTTACAAGAAGTGTTCATGCAGAATGGCTACCCTAGGCGTTTCATGCAGAAAGCGATGCAGGCGGTAGAAGTGAAATTTAAGCCACTTACTTAAGTCACATTCTGTAAATAAGAAGCTTGCGTTTATTAGTCTTCCTTTCAAGGGAGATCCTATGGCTGAAGTCATTTCAAGAAAGCTCACAAAGTCAATCGAAGCAACTTACCGTGCCGCTCAATTGTGCATGAGCTTCCGTTCAACATCCGTGATCATGTCATAACTCAAAGACAAACTTCCGTGTTCTACGACCAGTTGTTATGTGTACTCGTTTGTTTGCTCTTGTCGAGCATCATATATTGATCGTTCTGCTGCTGTTCTGCTTTTATTCCGCACAATGCAAAGCTACTTATAAATATTTTGAATCGCTGCTACATTTGGGGCTAACTTGCTGAGTATTCCAGGTTTACTCTTACCATTCTCTCCAAAACACCAGCTGGATACACTATTTTGATTACATTTAAATCGCATCAACGGTTTCTAAACTCACCGCTCAAGTTTACCGGCGATTGATGCTTCTTCTCGAATCCATAGACAACTCTGCCCTCAAGGCCACCATGGCACTTAGCAGTTGTAATCATCCTTATCGTCATAGTCGTTCTCAGCCATATCCCCGAGTAGTAGGGCTTGCGTTGCCCTTTACCTTGGAGATGGTCCACAGAGTATTAGAACAATGACTAAACATAAGTGTAAGAATAAAACAGGGCAGAAACAGACAAACGTGATTTAACATCAAGAGGAACGAAAGTGAACAACTTTACAGATGCGGGCTCACTACTGACTGCGACACGGGGGCCATGTCACAGAGGGTTTCCAGTCGGTCGTGTGGGCGACCACTATCTCCCCAACTAGGTGACAGGCGCCTACAAGCGGGATGGTCAAGGCATTCATAGGCTGTGCCCAACTCGTCACCCGGCTGTCTTGCGAGTCCCTTCAGATTTCTACACCCATATTAAGTAGTACGCGACTGTAGATAAGGTGCGTCGGTATACGGAGTGCGTGACCAACCAACAACTTCACTTGACTCATTTATCTCAAACGGGACAGGAGACATTACAATTAATAAGCACATAATTTAACGAATGAATAAAAGTTTAAATCGGTGGTTCACAGCTGGGTTCAAACAAACACTTTCAAAATACCGTTAGCATGTGGTGTCGTATGAGACTGCTGGCCTAACCCTTGGATCAGACTAAATAGCTGATCAGTCATAAACGTTGACCATGAAATGGATTTACCAAGGAAACAGTACACAACGAAATATTTTTTATTAGCATATAACTTCGACAATAAAATTATCTTGTTTTCTTTTCTTTCTTACAATCTGTGGTCAATGATGGCAATTTGACGAAGGTGGTGATTTAGAAGAGATGTATATATCAAATATTCTCGTCACCTGGATTTTGACAGTAGCAATCACTGCATGCCCAAAAGCTGCCAATACCTTGACGGATGAACGACAGTGACATGCCACCAGCTCATAAGCTTCCCATTTTCACTCTGTCATACACTCCTCTCAGTGCTTTATATGGAATCCACTGAATGAGCTAGTGGATTGTACAGAGAAACATGATTTTCCTATCGGTCCAATCGTGTATCCACTCCAATAACTGTTCCGCATTAAACTTGTGCTACTGATAAGTAGTGTAACAGAGTTGATAAATTGCACCAGACGCAATAGCGACAAATGTAGATACTAATGAGCTATGGCGAATGCAATCGTGAAGGGTTCTATATGTCATATCTGGATTGTCAATCCCCCAGATCATTCGGGAGATTCCATAAGACAAACTGGTTTTAATAGTAGTCAGTTCCCGTCAACTTCGCTGAGAACTTTTCGGATTAGCATACGGTGATGGTTTACTGATTTGCTTATGTAAATTTGTTAGGTTTTCATTAGAAACCAATTCCCTTTGTTTTCCTTACTCTCTACATTTCACCGTGCTTACACTTGAAGAACGTAGGAATTTACGGTGGTATTTTGTTGTGGATGAGATGATAAATATTAAGGGAATCGTAGGCGAGTGAATCAATTTGTGTACTTTGACAAACTCGCACAGGCTGTGGGTAGTGCCAAGGCATTCGGTCAACCAAATCTGCCAGGCCATTCTATGGTTCACAGAATCAACGAAAGTCATACAATATACTTCGTGCTATATTTACCACACCATACTCGATAAGTTTATCAATGATTAAGAATAAAAGGAACGTGGGAGTCGTGGAGTCAGGATGCCAACCAGTTTATTGGAATACTTCAAAAGCTAAAAGTAAACAAGCTGTTGCTTTGAAGAATGAGGAAAAATCTGTATAACTGAATTGCACATAAAATGTGCTCGCAAAATTCCTTCAACAGTGAGAGTATCCAGAACGTAACTTACAGGAGGACCAATTTCGATAGAACATTTCATAGCTTCGGAACTAGTGTCAGGTTAGTTAGGGTTAAGATGACATGCCTAACCATGATCATAACTTCCGTACTTCCTATAGACTTTTCGATCAACCCATTTAAATGGAAGCAAGTGAGTCGAGCTTAACTATTTTAAGAGTTCGCCAATCTTACTTATCCTAGGCAACACCAGGATTCGAACAGTAATCGCATATGACCGTGGCTAAGTGTTTGCATATGATGAGTCAATCGTGCCTGATGTGAGGTCGGCGGATCAGTAGCCAAAAAGGATGGCATGTCCATGCAAAACTGTACTTAGGGGGACACGGCCCAATAAATTTATCAACGTGAATACTAAGCTCCAAATTCATGAATGCCCCGAGTTGTCTGTTTTTGTTCTTGTATAATATTAAGCCTACGACATCTCTACATAAAGATACACACAATATCCACTAGGTAAAAACCCAACTCCGCGAATGATACATCTCTTCCAGTCGGTGACTGGCTCGCTAGCGTTTCCTCTAACTGCTCGTTCTGCGTTTAAATAACATGACAATGAACGATTTGCATGCAAACCTTCCAGTATAGGTCTTCCTGCATATCACACTCACTGAAGTTGTTTGGAACCCACAAGCAACCACCCATGCAGTTGCTTGAAAAACAAAATGCCGTGTTTGTGAGTCATTAAACATTATATCCCTCTGAACGTTGTAGTTTGAAACGACTGAAACAGATTTACCAGGCACTTGGTGCACGTTTGAATTTCTTCGAGGAACAACCATACACCCTGTGGTGATCTCATGATTTGTGTGACATTTCACCTTAGCTAACCAATAAGGAAATATTGTAATGCAACTTCACGTTATTACGAGGTATATAAGAGTTTTCTGGTTAATTTCAGAACACCGGGTAATATATGATTTATCGAAATCGCTGTTTCTGTATTCCAGACGAACGTTGTTCAGATGTGGAAGAAACCCAAGCTGAATAACTGTCATCATCTACAACTGACTGTTTCATTGATACATGTCAGATAATCAACTTTTACTGTCCACCTTCTCCATTCCTGTGCCATCGTTTCTCCCATGATTTCTATTGTTCTATGCACCTTATGTCAAACGTCCATTCCAACAATTAATACCGTTAAGACATTGTTATCAACGCTTGCAAATTAATGAACTTGTGAACTCTATTCTGTTGTATAGCGTGGATCAATACCTATTAAACCTGTTTTAAAACATGTCTGGTTGATGCTGTTGCTCACTGTCGTGTGATGCTAACCATTCCATTCTCAGGTTCGTTACGCGGTTATATTTCTCAACAGTCACTGACTTTTAACACTGGCTTATAACCAGTGTCCTAGTGGGTAGCGTGTCACGTTTCTCAAGACAACTGAAGTCTCGTTCTTCTAGGAGCATTCTATCCATATATTCTTCCAGATTTAAGCCTTCATAGTGACTGATATGGTGTCCAATTTCACTTCCCCTAATGTCGCAGATCTCAGTATGCTAATTCCCTAGCGATGGATTGTATAATTGCGACATGTTATGTCTCATTATTGGTAGGTGAGCTGACAATCTTGAACAGTCCTTTCGAAGAATGTCCTTGTCGTCCCCACTAAATGAATTCTGCTTGGTGAGACCGTTGAATATAAGTGAATTAAACGTGACAACAGACGTAACAGGATGTCACTTTCACAAGATAATCTGGAGGAAACAGAGTAAGCTTGGAATGCAATGCGTAACTTGGGCATGCCTTAGTAATTGTCGCATAATCATGGCTATGACGATAAGCTGCACAATCTCCTTTATTGACTGTAGTCCATTTAACCTGTGACGGTAGAAAGATGCAGCTTTCAGAAACCGAAAGTGCTACTTTACAACGCGGAATATGGACGGTTTCCTAACATTGTACACTTATTTTGATGATGGGGAAACCTACGGGGAAGCCATAAACGATGTGAATACTGTCTGATTTCAGTTTCGTTGCCGTACATGTTTGGTGCTAATTTCCCAATAAGAAGGCACTTGCTGTCAATTGCACGTCGAAACTCCGATTTCGCTCTCCGGTGAATTCGGCCAATCTTCGAGTGCAAAATTTTCGGTTTATTACTATCTGCTGATGGAGCGCGATTAATAAATGTACCAGATCGTTAGCCGTGAATGAAAATTTGATGGAAAGCCACGGAACTTACAGTCCTATGACATTAATATTGTGCGATCAACCACTGATAATGCAATCATATCCAGGATATGTCAACACGCATTGTCACTTGGACGAGACTCACAGTACAGAAGTAAGAGGACGGAGAAACAGTATATTATGGGGTGTTCTCGTAGTAAAAATTTGCAGATAACAGGAGAGTTTAGGACCGGTACACAAGAGCTGATCGCAAAATGCCGAGAACCGATCCGCTAAGAAGGGACATCTAAATGAAGAGTTAGTGCAAAAAATTAAGGATGTTAGGAAAAAAAATTAACAGAAACTCATGGACGAGAATAAGATTATTTTGGGTCAACGACTCGCAACGTGTGTTTCACTAAACGATTCTGGCGACCCATTTAAGAAGGGAAATCACGCGTCAGATACAAGACTTATGCCCCAGGAACCAATGTCGGTTAACTGATAGATGGTGCTTTTCAACGATGTGCTTCACAGTTCATTCCATTCTAAGTCTTTTCAACAGTTTCACAATAACGCAGGTAGACTTAATGTCCAGTAGTTTCCTACCTGGTGTTTGTGCCCTTATTGTAGAATGTTACAATTGCGGTCCTTTTACGCTCAGCTGGGATGATTTTCGGTTTATCCTTCATCTCTCCGCCATCTAATTCAAATTCCTTCATAACCACCCTTTTGAGAGTCACACTTCTGCGATCTGCTACAATATCCACTGATTTCAGGATGTATATCGAATAAAGCCGACTGCGTAATTAATAGTGTGGTATAAAGTGAAACCGGAGATGAGAGCGCGCGTCGAATGCCTGTAAATCGCGGCTAATCAATGACTCCGTCCCTCGTGTTTCAGAGTCGGCGGTTTGTGCAGTCTCTGAAGAAGAGGCCCCAAGTGAGGACAAACTACCTAAACGAACAGTGACGTATTGTTCCATATTGTTTCTTACCCATTTCTTACTTTTGTAGTGGTGTTACGTGTTCTTGATAAACGATTTCTGGCGAACCTTCATTCTCCCTCTTATCGGGTAAACCACAGTAGCAAAGTTTTAACATCAGTGCTAGTGGTAATTTCAATGTCGCCTAGTGCTCGTCATACAAATTCTCCAGTCTGAACGTGGTTAATGAAGACTGTGTTACTAGGATGTTGTTTGATACATCCACTTTACACTCGACCTAACATTTCTTCCACGTTCTTTGAGAATATCTTTGATTTGCTCTGCACCAATTAATCCTTATATTGTAGCGAAATGACGTCCAATAAAGCACAATATTATCCAACGCGCTAGTTACCATGCCACACACGTGCTCGCGGTTTTGAATCACAATTCCAGTCCACAACACCCCTCGGTGTCCGCTCACACATCGTGTGCACTTCTAGCTGGTTTATGTGTCTGATCGGCGTCTTATATCGGGAGGTTTACCGTCTGCCATTTTCGTCCTTTCGTCCGATATCTGTGAACGAGGGCTCATGCAGTCGCTCGTGTTGTCCACCGTCTATCCACTTTGGGCTTTGGCCGGTTTCCACGATCGTGTCGACATATTCCTCTGAGTGTTGGAATAATCGCGCCTCCGATCTAGTCGTTCATCCTATTTCGCCTGTCATGTGATACGGTCGCCCACGCTGTCCCCGATCCGCTCGCTGTGGGCTTTTGGCAGTACCTCCCTCCGCGTTGAGGTAGTCCAACGAGAGTTGGAATACTCACACCTGCGGCCTGATAATCCACCACAATATGCTCTCCTATTTGTTCGTGCGGTGCTCCAAGTTTCTTGTGAACTGTCTGCACACTTTCTGCTTTGCTCAGTCAGCAACCTGGTTTCCACAATACCAACAACATCGTACCTGAGCCAGCCTATCATGTAATGTCGTGTGGTTAACTCTAAATTTGTCCAGGTTCTTCTGAATTCGGCCTTATCACGACTATCTAATCAACTGAAGTGTTTACATACGACTGTGAATGCTCGTGCCATGATCCCCCATAACTAAGGGCGTTCCAACCGCAGAGCCCGAAACAGTTTGATGCTGCTCCCGTTAGCCGACTACTCCATCCAGTGGCCTATACAACGTGTTGGATCATTATCGTCTCGCCTAAAGCGCCCTAGCGAATCCTGACAATCACGTGACCGGCGGCATGGTTTACCCCTCAGTTCACCTTAACATTACTAAAAGGTCTCAGTGCAAATAATCTGTATGACCTACTCATTTATTTCCTCACTTTACTGGGATAATTGTGCTTGTCATGAATAGTAAAAGATGGATTTATGTGAGCAACATAATCCTTTCCTTCACGACAGAATAGCTGCGTAGCTCACCGATGCCCACAATACGCTCTGGTCAATCACATTTATCATAATATTGCAAGTAGATTCCCCCTGCCTGGATATACATCGAACCAACTAGGCTGGAACATATGTCTTCCATTGTCATCACCCGTCCCAACCAGATCCAGATGATGGGAACACTGTTCTTCTTCACAAGCTTCTTTGAAAATTCACTGCAATTCTTATCCATGCCAACTATATTAACACAGTGAACACTCCGGGCCGTCTACGAACTCATCGCTTTGTTCTCATCTAATCCGGGAACGGTTTACAGCTCAGCAACTGTACCTGAGCACACTTCCGTTCTCTTTCACATACCTCCCGCTTATCTCTGGCATGCGCAATATATCAGTACTTCCTTCCTTTGAAATATGTTCGACGAGTAAACCTTCATTATGTCTCACCATTCCATAGATAGCCAAACAAGCTCTACCCATGGTCCCAACAGTCTAAAACACAGCAGGTTCATGTTTGTGAACTCCAGTACACTGAGACGGTTTGCATCTGTCCATTCTGTTGAGTCATCAGGTGCAACTATGATTCAGCCCTGAGTAGGTACGCATAAATGTTGAACAGCCTCTACAAACCAATCCCAGTTCATGGAAATGGTGAACTCAATCATGATAGATCTATGCTTGCTTGTATTCTCTTATCACCCACCCATTCTCGTTATTTGGTTATGGACACATCGTCACGGGATGCTCACTGACCTCAGGAGCTACGCCGGACAAAATCTGACGGTGCTCCCATTAAACTTAATACACTGAATACTTGTTCCCTAGGCTCACCTACTATTTCAGCGGCTGCTCTTCATTCAGTCTGTTTTTCAAGTGTCTTGTCCTCAAACCATGGGACCAAGTTAATTGAAGTAAGATACTCACTTTCATCATCTGCCAATTAGTGAAGATGGCTGATCAAAGTGAACGGTTTATTGCAAAGGAAAACAACCCACAGCTGCTCACATGCAATTGGCAGAACTGACAACAGCTGAGACCATACGAAAAGCATTCTTGTCAATCGGATGCAACCGTCGGACATTTTTTCTCACTATGCAAAGTCAGACCACAGGAAATTAGTCTCGTAAACTGTTGTGAATATATTCTCCATTCATCGCTTACCCACAACCAGACGCAACAGAAGATCCAACAAAAGACTAATGCAAACGTCACGTTAACGATACCACATGAGGATTAGATGAACAAACTCAATGTTACGCCTTACGTTATCCGCCAAGTTGTTTGATATGAATTGCACTAATCACCTTACGGTCTGTGAATTTGCATATGCCAGACTGTGACAGACTGTGATTTCTTTCATACTGTTGTACATACGTAAATTCCGACTATTTTCTCGTGTATTAAGAACTGTTTATTACAACCAGTACAAGGTCTTCTCCTCATCACTTGGGTGGGAGGATCAAATTCCAGCGTGATTTCTAGGGTAATTAGAGGTCAACAATTCACAAAATGGCGTCGCAGACAGCACCTGGTTGCACTTTAGCAATTAAAATTTCATGCTGGCGCCAGCGAGGTCAAAAAGTGGGCCGAAAGTTTCGAATTTTGGTGCTACATTCATCGTGAAAACCGAAAGCGTTTTTCCCTTCGTACCCGCAAAAATTTAAATTTGCAAAGATTGATAATACACCGATTGACCTTGAAACGCGATTTTCTCATTGGGCAATTTGCCGTCCTAGACGGAGGTGGAGAGATTTACGTTGATGTACATGTGGATGTACCAGAAGATTCTGAATTAGGAGAACACCTACTTACATAGGTGATACACGTTGTAGCGTGATTCCCCGTATACAAGTTCATTTCTTGTATATATATATAATGTATGAAATCAATGTATGAAATCAAACAAGTCTATATATGAATACATATATGAATATATATACATATGAAAATGTATATTTGCACAGGAATGTGTTGTATATATATTTTACATGGGCATATATATGTGTATACATATATATATATGTATGTACACATATATACATATGTACAATCTGTGTTTATCATTTATCATTATTACTCATTTACCATTTTACTAACACTTCAGGTCACCTGTATTTCAGTGGAATTTCTGAATAATTGGTGTACGAAAGGAAATTCACTCCTGTGAAAACCAGTCAGCATTGTTCGTTGCCGCTGGTGGTCGTGGATTGTATTAATTTATTACTTTATTAATTAATCATAAATTCGGTAAACTAACGAAACTGCTGTTGATGCAGATGCCTGCTGAAATTGTCCAGATCACAGAACGAACGAAGTTCAATCCATCGATGAGTTCAACAAAATGACGAGCTCCCGTAATATGAGGTGTACCTGATGTAATCCATGAAATACTAAAATAACACAAAAATCAATCGAGTTTCCTCGTATCTGCCTTACAGTTAAACATTACCTCAGTTCAATGCACATGTTGAGAGCCACGTCTCACATCCTCCCTGGAAAACATATATTCGTGAATTCTAAATGTCATGGTATAGTCTGAGCTTATAGCTTCCCATTTTCTGAAACAGATCCGGCATCAATGTCGTTTCGTTTCGAAATCAATATTATTTCACTCACATTACTAGACAGTAGAAACAGAGAAACATGGACCAAGATACTTGTATCGCTCTGGCTATTTTTATGGTTCAGCTGATGTAGCTTTAATCATCAAAAACTTTACCTACGTCAGCAACAGAATCCTGCATTCACAGTAGGATTCCAGCCGGATCCGCCAAGTAACTAAATTACTTCTTATACCTGGCCCAATATTTACCCAATCTTTCTTGATTGTTGTTGTGAACACTCAGAGGTTGCTTGACGATGTGAGTGAATTGAACATAGTCTGCTTTTATTGGAACCTGGTTCTCAAATAACCACTTAGAACATAAGTTGGACATTATTAACACGATTATGGTTCAAGGCGTTAGAACGTCCAAAATAAATGACAGTGTAACACCTCACTCATACGCTTCACTAACTGTTGTCAAGCCTGTCCATCTTGTGTTATCCATAACCTTTTGTTTCACAAAACCGGTCAACTCAGGGCATTGGCTAGTTGGTGCAGTTTATTGGCTTACGTCATCCAACCGCTGTCGGGGTGGAGTTGTCATCATTGGGATAGAAGAGATGACCACTAGAATATTTTAATGACGGCAGACCTCAGATTAAGAATACCCAACTTTCCGGCTGGCTTACCCACGGGCTGTGAGCAGTCAGAAATCGCACGATATCCACAAGTGATGGGTGATCACGCCACCATCGTGTTTCAGTTTATCTACTGAACCGAACCTGTCCACTAAGTTACAAATCACCACGGAAGTTTCAATCGAACGAAAGTGCACAGTCTCGTCCCTCATATCTCGACCTTGACTTGACCAAGTACTACTCCATCCTGCTCTACTAATAGCCTATAACTGGAAGTTTCTGACGCCATTATTACTGGTGTTTAAGTTAACAGGCGCCTTTCTGCGATTCAGTCCCGGAGGATCTGCTGTCAGCTTCCATGTGACACATCTAAACTGATCCATATGGATCTGGAATCGTGGCTATTTCCCAGGAAATCTTGTACTGGATCCGATTGGAATAATCAGATTCAGGGTTGAAACCCAGCGACACATACCTGGAATAGACCCAATAACATTGGTATTAGTAATAGTCACTGCAGGAGCAATAACACGTAGATTGAAGACAAGTCGGTCGATGTACCTACGACGGAGTGACCCACCATCTAAATCAAGTATACGACACATCCGAGTATCCACGTTATTGAACACAATTCCTTGGGGTGATCCATGGTCACTCCCGCAATGATACACATCTTCAGCTGATTCAAAACTCAGCATGTTGGTTCGGAGAACATGGGCTTTGAACAGATTAGCTAGTCTGCACCCAGTTGTTGAGTGGTCAGAATTTTGATATTGTATCAAGAAGATATCCACACCATTCTCTATTTCCTCAAAACTAGATGGATCGATAAACTTGATCGCATTGTTCAGAATACGCACAAAATTCTCAGTGGCACCGTTGTATTGAGGATGTCCCGGTACGGTGAGCGGATGTCGGCATCCTGCTGTCTTCAGCCAGTCTTCCAGCTTCTGCGCAGTCAAATTAGTGTCATTGTCAGTGACCAACGCACATGATACTCCTTCCCGACTGGACGTTTTTTTTACAACGCAACCAGATTGAAGTCTGCAATTGTTGACGACGTAAATGGAAGCTCCCGAACAACGTGAATATGAATCAAGGATAATCAGGGAATAGTAGTTATCTAAGAATGGACCACAATAATCAGCATATATTTGTTGTCAGATTTAATAATTCATTAGCCAGGGTGTCGATTTTGATTGTCGCGATTGCGCTTTGTTTGCACACTGAGCACAGCATTTAGAAATGTTCCATAAATCAGCATTCAGTTCTGGTCACCAACAAATCAGACGAGCCAACGAATTCACCCTTTCCATTTCCAAATGACCGGAGTGTAAGTCAGTTAGTATCGCGGATTGTAATGTGGGAGGAATAACAATTCCATCAACAAGGCACAATAGTCTACCGAGAATAAGAGAGAATTCATCTCGACGTTTGTAGAGTTGAATAAATCTTCGCCCTACACCATAGTTCCAGCCAGCACTTGATGAAGTGAAAATCGCATGCCCCTCATTTTCTAGCACAGCTCTTATACCTTTTGGGAATGTATCAGTGGTTAATGTTGATAGTAATTTTGGAGAGAACTTGCGTAATATACTGGATTGAAATACCCGAGATTCAACAGAACTCGGAGAGTTCGTTCATGTGAGTCAGTCCAAACAAAATTTTTTCGGGGAAGAAGATTATACAGAGATTTTACCTAAACATGAGAACTTTTACGTACCACAAATGCATTTTGAATAATTACCAGTAACGATTGAAGAGCGAAAAACGTTGGAGTAGAGCATACGATCGTTCATCATGAGTAAGCGTGGTTGGCGTGTGCACAATATTGTCATGCTGATAAACAGAAACACCCTCTTAGCGTTTTAAAATCGTCAAGCCAGTCGAGAATGTTTGTTACCACACGAATTACAATTGTACCACCGTGCCCATCTTTACCAGTTACGGAGCCGAAATGAATGAATTCCTTTTCTGCGTTCAGTTCTTCGCCCATGATTCACTGTTGATCAAAGCACTTCGAATAATCTCCCATCTCTCGACTGTAAGAAGTTATAGAAGTCCACGACGCCATTTTGATAGTTCCGGAAACACAGAGATGTAGTAATTAACTAAGCTCAACCCCAGAGCTAGTTTAGACGTCGTAGTAATGACACACCGAACAGAGGAAATCAGGTAAATATCTCTCAAGCTCAGCTGTAAAGCTTATCGTCAACAATGTACTAAAACACCAATAATCAGAAGTAGGATGAGTGACAATCACTTCACATCCTTACACGTTGGAAACTGGCTAACAATGCTGTTTTATACAAGGTAGGTCGTAGTATTCCTTCTAACATTGATATAATAGCTGTCGTTCTTCTTAGGGTATCCAATGTGTTACAACCTCTTGTATAGCATGCCAGTTTTAGTTACCTACATAATTATATAAAATATCTAGCATGGACTATGGAGAAGTGCCCATACGCAACAAACTCGGTGAGACGATCTCGTCATAGGATTGGATTTTATGTATACAGATGCTGTTGAGATAGCTCGACCGAGTAAATAACGCAGTGGTGTTTGATTAATTACACAACGACTGCGTTGTCGGTAATCTGTTTCTAAAGCTTTAGTCTCATTTCAATAACCTCTGTCATTGTTCTCAGCCGAAATCCTGTTTTCTGGAAACACCATCACGGAGAAAATGGACTTCCCCATGGTTCGAGTTCCCGAAACGGTGCTTCTTGTGCTCTACAACATCTATACAACCTATTTACGGCATCTGTGACTATACTAAATAAGAGTGGGCGTTGTCTGTGGTGTGATGATCATCAGATAGCACTGGTTGTTTATAAAGATTCACGATAGAACCGGAATAAATAATTATATACTGATGCCATCAACAGTTGGGTAAAACCGTGTGGTGGTCATCCAACAACGTGGTCACGGAATATGAAGACCTTGACTGTTTTGTTGAGCAAAGTGGGCAGATGTCGCCTGCTTGGATGGGGTCCTCGTGGTCACTCAAACCGCTGGTTAGAGGCGCTATCCGAGATGGCGGTGTGTCGCAGTCAATGGCGTATCTGTATCCATACCTTCTTTCCGCTTAGTGTACTTTTAAAAATGTTCAAGATTCTTAGAAACGTTTCATCTAGGATGTTCCACTTTAATTTTGGGCTGCTCGGCGGCCCGAGCCACAGTACCTTTTGGTCGGGCTCATTGCTGTTATGATGATGATGATGGTGATGATGATGATAAATAGATCAGCAGCTTTACGGAAATTGTTGAGCACTTGTGAGGCCAAAATGGAAAGTTGGTCCTTTCTCGTTGTGCTCTGCACTAAGCAACTAACGCGACGACCAGGAAATACGGTCATTATATTCATCGAGTAGATTGAACTAGCCAAGCACGCGTGGTCTAAATTTAGTTTCGCACAGTAAAGTTTCATAGATCCCGACGCTTATCGATCTATCACAATCGATAATCTCATTTCGAAGTGGTATCTAACGCTGAGCCGTAATCAGATGTATATGCTGCAATGGATGCAGTATACAGCCAACATATCTGAGTTAAAGACAGCAAGCATACTGCCAACGTGTGTGCCTACGAGATCTATGTGATTTGACGCAAGTATTGACGCGAGTAATTTAGTCTTGTTGTGTACAGTTGTGAAAACTGGTTGCTGTGTATGTTGTCCTACGGACTGCAGATCAATGAGCAACCATGTATGAGCAGATATCACAGGATTACGCTCTAAAATACGGTGAGATAATAGGTCATTGAAAGTTCTGGCGACTAGTTTTCAGGTGTGATAATAGACTGTGATAAACTGCATACTAGAAATTGACATGACTTCGAATTACGCAGACCAGACACACAATGCGGGGATTTGGTTGTAACCGATTGAGCACTCGTAATTCTCATAATCAATGACACGAGGAAATAAATCAAGTTGCGTGCGGTTGTGAATATTGTTTGGTGTGCAAATTGTCATGCGGTGTGAAAATCAATGAGCATCTGGAAGTAAACGAGGATATGTAATTTTATGACCCAACAAACGTCAGCACGCCAACGAACGTTTCCACAAGAAGAGAGGACAACACATGTTTGAACTTACTACACTTTAGAAGTTGATATGCATTCGGGTAACGAAAGTGAGGTATGGAATGCTGAAACTCACGTATGATTCATCTCGTCAAATTCGACAGATAACGATTATTGTTGTTCCATATTAATATGCTACTCAAAAAATGGATTCGGTGCATGTCCATTGAAACAGTGGTAATGAACCAGGATTTTCTCGTGCGACTTTATTGAAATTGAGCTAATTCGGACAGATATCATGTTAAACTCACAGAATTTTCTGACACAAACATTTACCTGCGAATGAGATAACCGCCCTTGTTTACTATCGTCAGTTCTAATTACCGACAGTGGGTGCTTATCTCACTTCATTGGTCATGTGTCCTATTCCGATGAGATTGCTCTATGAACAACGTTGACAGAGATTGTGTTTCGGCGTCACAAACAGTCTCAAATAACTGTTCAGTGTGAGTAGGACATAGTGGATTGTTTTCTGTAGCAGGTTGTTGAACCGTTAGCAGCATTGCTGTGGGAGCATCAGGTGGTAGTCTACAATGCTTGATGCGTTTGCATTATGACTCTCACAATTGTTCTGTACATACTCTATGGGATTAGGAGAATCGAGCAACAGGGATTGGAGACTGGGAGTTTGCTAACAATTGCCCGAACACTGTATCACATGGTTCGTTTGAGCAAATGTGGGTCAGGATAATCATTGTCCACACAACCATCGTTCGATTACAGAGGTCACGTTAAGACAATCGGATACTGATGGCCTCAGTAGCAGTCAACACTAAATACATAATCTGAGAACCATCATACTTGCTGTGAGAATGACTGGAGTTGGTCAGGTGAGCAACAGAAACGCCCGAAACCGTTTCACTCAAGTGACTGTTCAAGCGCACTGAATGGCGTTCAAACATACCGTCAGACAATCGTCCGTTAGTCACCCGTTTAAGGAAGATTCTATGGCTGAGTTTGTCCCAAGACAGCCAAATTAGTGTCAGTGAAAACAAATGCACATGCATCTCAGTTGGCTGGCAGCGTACGCAAACATCATTCCGCATGGTCTAACTGTGTATTAGTGAAACACCTCCGATCGTTACTGCTGTCAATCTGACCGGCTCTGATCATTCTATCTCTAGATTCAAACCAGTAGCCGTACGACCTAGTCATTCGATGTGAAATCTGCCTACTTGTCTCAACTCAATTACATCTAATACTGTGACATTGCAGTGACCGTAGTGAAAACATACATGAGCATCGTCGTTTATTTTGTTCGTAGATCAACTTCTTGTCAGCATATCGTTAACCATAAGCTAGTTGACTCAATATAAATCATCATAATTGTTCGCGTGTAGGAAATCAGTTCACTCAGTTCATCCAATTGACAATTCATTGATCTGTTTCACGTAAATTCATATGCGTTAAATTAGATCGATCTGAGTTGCCAGCGTCAGCAATTCTCAACTAGGAGAATGAGTGAACAGAAATATGATGTAGAAAACATTTTATATCTGGCCAAGATTCACAAGCCAGTTACAGAGATGAGTGCAACTGTGTACAATAATTCATCGCGCGAAAGTACAAACAGGGAAGATCAGGGTGTTGTGATTGCAACAGACGGTTGGTTTGCGAATTTGTTTATTGCGCAAACTTCCGTAAATGTCTTTATAAATGAAACAACAAACTCGTACACTAATCTGCTCGGCAGATGTGCATTAACATACATTGGGAGACAGTACGTTGTCATTCGCCTTGATGGAACTTATCCCACAACGCATGCACACTATTCTGGTAGTCTCCTTTGGTCAATTGTCTTCCTGACTTTCGGGGCTTGCCCTTCATTTCTAAATATCGCCTGTGAGTAGTATACTATTTTCGAGTGGAATACTTCTCACAACGAAACTGCCTGGTAAACAACACTCCTCCCCTCTCTGAGGGCACTTGATTTCTTTGCATCTGTTGACGAATCCTCTCCGACCGACGCAATGTTGCCGCCTGGATTATTGATCTTCTGGTTCGGCGCGCCAGCATTTCGTACCACGTTCCTAACTCACTGCCATGTACTCTTTTCGTCTCGCCGTCCCACTTGATCGTGTATTCTGGGCCCCGTCTGAAAATAACCAAATACAGACCCTTTCATATAGGCAGAATTTTTTTGATCTTGGGCCGCAGTCATCCGTGTTCCGATGATTTCGTTACTTCATCCGTTCTCCGAGGTTGAACATTCTAGTTTTGGCGAGCCGTTGCGTTATGGATTGCTGTTTTGTGCGTGCCTGCGATGCTTTTAGATTTCTCTAAGCTCTCCTTCTTTCGGAAACCAATTCTTCAATGTAATAACTGCATTTTGGCCACACTCCAATGTCCTGATCCACCGGAATTCGACGGGTTCTATTGTACATCAACTGAAGTAGATGCTTTTTGATGCGGGACACCAGTCGCTTCGATCCAACGCGTTGAGTGTTCTTTCATGACCAGAACGTACTGATTATCGCGAACGCTCAGTTGAAATGGGCCCGTAAGATCCATCGACCAGAGTTCACCGATTTCGGAGACTGGTATTAGTTGTAAGGGCTGTTGGGCTCCCCGATTGTCGCCCTTCAGTAACTGACACTGTTGGCATGCAAGCAATTAAGCTGTCACATACTCTTTCATCTTCGACAAATATGCTGTTTGTTGTAGCAGATCGTTTGTCCTAGTGCATCCGGTGTGTGTCATTTCATGGCAGTCTGCTACCAATTTCCTCCTCAGTTGTCTCATTTTGACTACCGCAAGGGTGCCCAACGCCACGCTGCCACGTCAATACGCCCACACTGTTTAAGCCAACTCTTCTCCATTGTGATGCGATTATCTTCAGCTCTTCATCCTCAGTATTTGCGAGGCTCTTCACGCCTATTGCTAGAGTTTCAATCATCTTCCGGATGACTTCGTCCTGATGTTGTAGACGCACTACTGTTTGTGGGTCCTGCTCCATTACTAAGCCGTTGATTTCAAAAGTCACTGGGGAGTTCGTTGTCTACCTTCGACCGAGAAAAAAAAAGTGACACAATTTCTTGAACCAGGCACATGATTGATCGTAAAGTCATATTCTTGTAAATGCAATACCTATCAGGCTAATTTGCCTCTCGGGTCCCTCGCAGTCCTGATCCACTCTAGGGGTTTGTGATCCATTTCCACGTGGAACTGTTGACTCAACAGGTACGGCCTCCACTTGTCCAGTGCCCAAACGATCGCCAAACATTCCTTTTCAATGGTCGAATACTTCTGCTTCGTTGAGGTTAGGACTCTGCTGGCATACTCGATTGCTCCTTCCTTTTCCTTGAGTACCGCCCCAATGCCACGGTCACTGGCATCTACTGCTACGATGAACGTGTCTTTTGCATTTGGTAGTTTCAACGTCATTCGTTGCTCGTTCATTGCTTGTTGCACCTGCGCGAACGCCTTCAGGGCATCGTCGGTCCATCCAAATTTCTTGTCTTTTCGTAGGAGTTCGTAAAATGGCGATGTGATGAGGTGAAAAGTTTTCAAGAACCGACTATAGTACCCTGCTCGACCCAAAAATTGTCCCAGCGTTCGTTTAGAATTCGGAACCATAGCCTCTCTAATCGTCAATGTTTTCTCCGACAGAGGCCTGATTTCACCTTGACCCACCTTGTGTCCCAGTACCACCACCCATAATCGTTTGAGTTGTGACTTGCCGGCATTAATGCGGAGTCCTGAGTTCTAAATGCGATTTGAGACGGCGTCTACGTGGGCAGCATGTTCCGATTCCGTGTTACTGTATATCACGACATCATCTCCATATACCGCCACAGTATCTAGTCGTTTTACCAGATGAAACATCAGGCGTCGAAATGTGAACGATGCTCCGGATAGGCCAAACGGCATGCGCTTGAATTGATACTGTTTGTCGCCTATCGTGAATGCGATTTACTCATGATCCGTGGGGTTGATCGGTACCGTGAACAACTTCACCCGTTGAAGCTTGTCAAAAATATCAGCGAAGAACGGTATATGTACGAATATGTTCTGTGTTACCTCATTCAACCGTCTAAAATCCACACAAAAGCGGTATGCGAGAACGAATGCCGAACACGAACGACCAGTTGGGCTAGGGTTTTTATATCAGGCAATACAGACCATGAATAACCAATCATGGTTAGGTGAACGATGATTGCCCACGTTATTTTCGAGCACAACAGAATCGTGCTCAATGAGAGAGGCAAACCGAGTGGGAGGTAAATGAACAACCTCCCAATACGTGTTGTTTGGTTCAAAAATTCACGGATAACAATTTGGCCACAATGTGAAAATATCTGTGCAAAACAAAGCAACAGGTGATCACTGTAAGTTTCGTTCTCCACAACAGATTCTTGGTGGTCCAGCTCTTTACTACATTGTGTAGTTGTCATGGATGGGAAGAAAACAACTTCTACCTACCAGAAATAGCAATAAGCTCTTTTCAATTTATAATAAAAACAACTTGAATGCCACTAACTGCACAGTGAATTGTTTTCTACGGAAACTTCGCTGGTGGCACAATAACTAATGTCTACATTTAAAGTTATTCTTCATGGTAAAATATACACAGAAATGTGTGATATTTATTTTACAGAAGTGAAATTTACTTTGCCAGATTGTCTGCCTCTGGTTGTTCAACATCGGACTAATTACGTTGAATTTGATATCGTCTTGACTTTAATTGAATTTCGGAGATATTTGTTATTTCATATTGAACACCAGCCACATTCACTAACAGTTCTTATGTTCATGTAAGTATTTTAGTCGGCCCACTTCGTGATGAAGCACTATATTCCAGTTTCTCTCTTATTAGAGCTCATCAAGATTGCGATTCATCAGTGACTCACGCTGGTGTTTCACTGTCGTACAAGCATGAAGGAAGGAATGGGTTCTGGATGAGAAAATATACAGAAAGGGAAATTAGCTTCATTCAGTTATTCAGTCATTCAGTCAATCACATCAGCTTTGTGTGTATCCGGACGGTGTTATTGCTCGGGCGACAGCAATCAACGGTGGCCACGTGGAATAAACTTTAACACAGAAATGAACAACCGAGCTGTGAAGGAATATAAGGCGTCATAGCAAAACAAATCCTCAAAACATTCACTGGTCGCATCGTTGATTGCGCTCACTTGACAAGCCACTTACAGAAGCAACCTCAATATTCATTCCACTGAGCCGATTAGCCGCTCTTCCTTTTATATTCTCCAACCGCCAACTCGATGGGTCACGACATCCCCCATCTTGGGAGATAAGCCTTACACAACTCTTTGATACATTACTTAATTTATCTCAACTAGGTGATAATCTTATCTCAGGCCAGTCGGTCGCTGTATCGTCAAAGGATGGTATACGTTACGGATGGTATACGTTACTAATTGCTACATGTACACACATATACATGTGTACTACAGATGTGTACATTTACACTTGTTAAAGTAAATGTACACGTGTCAGGTACATGTGCAACTTTGACGTTCAGCTGATATCATCCAAAATCCCCTATTGTCTAACGACTATTCATTCAACTTCACAGCTACTTAACGTACGGGGGAATGCTTTATATCTAATGATAAGATTGGTATGGAATAACATAAGAAAAAGAGGAATAAAACCTAATGGGAACATACAAATGTGTTCCCCTGAGTCTAGTGTAAGACACCAAATTTAATTTGTATTACTACACCTTAGATGTGAGATAGGAAATTGGATCAAATATCACACTTTGTAAAATTCTGATTGTTGAAGAGGTGGCAGACTTTAAATGATGAAATAAGAAGATCTGGTTTGCTAAATGGTAGTATCATTTCGAATGTTCTTGTCAGCTGCTACACATTACAACGATGAAAATCAAAACCATTTAGGGGAATTAATTTCATATATCCAGTCGGTTTATACACTAATCTGTCATTGGTCAAAATCATGGCAGATGGATGTTTACGTTTAACAACTTTTACACACAGAAGGCTGGCTTGCTATGCATGACAAGCAACGCCTCGAGTGACTTGAGGATGACGGGCTTGTGATGACGCATCATCACATGGAAAGCGTTTGTCGGGTCGACCAAATAGCCGGTCTCCAGCACGCGTCTGGCGATTGAAGAGGCCCGCTTGCATTGTTTGATAGGGTCGCATCGGTTCAAGCCACACATCAAGTGCTCGATATACTTGGGCACATTTACCTTCATTCTAAGGCGTAGGGATTGATTAGCTCTGCCAGTGTAAACGTCACCGCAGTTGCAGATGAACTGGTAGATACAATGTTAAGTGGACAGTACTGGAATCCGAGTCTTAATGTGAGGAAGTGAGAGTGACTTGCTGCGACTGAGTAAACGCAGTGTAGCTGCATTTTACGTACGCTGGATAACGTGTGTCAGTCGTCGCGTTAGAGACGCCATATTGCTATCGCCTTTGTACGGTAACTACATGTACGCCATTTTCTGTGAAACTGACGCTTCTTGTGAATTTACTATCTTCCGCTTGATGTGAAAGTCAGTGAGACCCAGTGGATAACCGCTGGAGACCAGGGTCTCACGAATAAATTTCAGCTCTGTCTAGTGTATCACCTGTATATATAGTTTGCGTTCTACGAACGAGACAATCAACCAGCAAGTGTTTGAGTTGTATTGGTGAGAAACTGTTGAAATTCAGCTATTGTCCTCCTCAGATGGATTTACGGTGTACTAAGCGACACACTGTACCGTCGCTTGATGCTGATATCCAGAAAAGCCAGCATGTCCTCCTTTTCGAGTTCAAACGATAGCGTTATACTTCGGTGTGAAGAGTTCAGTAAATCCAATAGTTTTTCTGTTGTTTCTTTGTCCTGTGCCAATATTATCATTTCATTAACACCTCGATAATAAATCGGGTTGTCATGTAGTGTATTCGCAAGACCGAGTTCAATCACATACATGAAGAATTCAGCCATAAGTGGTCCTAGAATCTAGCCATAGCAACCCCGTCTATTTGTTTAAATCTTTAAAGTTCTAGTAAAATCTATAAAACTAACAACACTTCCAAGTAAAGAACATGACATAGGTCTGATCAATTCAGTTGTTAACAATGATTGGTTAGACGACTGAGCCAGTTGCGTGAGATGAAACAGAAATCAAAGCGATGGACCTGAAAATGAAGCTTTTCAAATTTACTCAAACGGTTCTTTGCTGTTAGTTGTAACTTCCACATGCATAATCGACGGAAATTTCGAGTAGGATCTTTTCTTTACATAAAATAAACATAATCGTTGGAGACCTTTTTATGTTGACTATCCCTCGTAGATGAAAACCTTATGTAAACATGTGGGTAAGTAGACCACAAGCTGATCACCGACCTGACGGTTCGACTGTTTGTGGGAAAGGCCGCTGCCCCTTCGACTCATTTCACCGTAAAAAAGTGAAGATAACACTAGACATATTAGTCACCGGCTCTCTAAATAGAAGAAAGATTTTACTTTTCGGACGTTACGCCTCGCAATGTAGAAGCCAAATAATTTATGGTGACAAATACATGTTTCCCAAACTTTGGTTTTTCAGTCGCTCATTCACCGCTGTACTAGTGACCGCATTCTTCCTATCAAACTCACAATGCCCATACCCTAGTCAAGCTAATAGAGAAAACATGGCTACATTGACGGAATTTTCACTATCGTGAACATTCAAAGTTACGAATAAAAAACATTCATGTCATCCAACCATTGCAGAAGCGAATTTTTCTTTATGCACACGCAACAGTTTAGGCTGTTGAAACATGCATAAAAATATATTGATTCTGCATGTTCGTTAAAAACCGCAGTGTCGACAGGATAGAAAAACTTCGTGTTTTTAAAATCTATGGTTTCGAACCTCCGTAATTTTACTTAAAACCCAGGTGTAGTAGATTTCGAAATCGCCTGCCATTGAATTGTGTTGATAGCAGTAAATTAAGTGTTTATGACCGTATATACCTGGGAACATTGGATCACTGTTTAGACACAAATCTTTCAGAATGAGTGTACAACGCTTGTGATGATGAATGCATACTCCGAAATGAGTCATCGGCGTAAAGTTAACTCAAATGGCACTGGGTCCAACTTGTTCTGGTCTAATGAATTATTTTAGCCACAAAACCATGCAGAATAACGGTGAAGAAAATGTGAAGAAAATCCAAATCCCCTACTACTAATCACTAATCAAATACCGCTCAACAAGTCAATGATTTCCGTGATTTCAACTTGGAGAGAAGTCCTAGTCGAGGGGTCATCGATTGGAGTTAACAGACAGTAACTGTGTCTCCTCTCGAGGCGATCGGGCAACCTGAACATTACTCACAAGCGAAAGTGGTTGAGTGTTCACATATGATAATTCGGTCGTGCCTAACGCGAGGTCAATGGCGCAGTGGTAAATACGGTTGCCTCATGAACTGAATGTCCGTGGTTCAAGTCCCGGCGGTGGCGATGATATGCACTACTGACGAGCTCTAATGAGAGCGAAACTCGAGTCTAGTGCTTCTTTTCGAAATGGGCCGACTGGAAAGTCTATGGGAATGCGACAGCTGCGATCGATTGTGGGTGATGTTCAATCTACATGAAAATGTCTTTTGTTAATGTGATTTCTATTACAACAACTCTGAGGAAAGCCACCCGAGGTGGTTGAAACATGGAGTATTACAACTAGCTCGTAACGTTGTGTTATTCTCAATCCATTTATTAATAACATGTTAAACACGACGCCCGAACTGTTTGACTTCATTCGTATTAAATTTCGCGCGGATATCCTACAAAATGTCCTTCCATTTTGCATTACTGATAAGTTAGAAGTAACATCGGAAACGTGACGAGAGAAGGCACATGTTTTGCTATCATTTTAGACACTTCAGGATAATCTGAAGAAATGTGTCATTGGCACAGAAATCGGGTTACCAAAAACACAGCTGTGTATGAAATGGCTTCGAACTGATACTTAAATATGTCATACTGACCCACGATCAGATTGAATGAAACGGGTATAACAACCTTAACAGTTCGCTGTGCCCCTGATTTGTGGACATTACTCAACCAGACGACACCGTTGACTGTTTATCTCAGCAACATAAGGTAAATAGACTGGGCGTTGACTAGCGGAAGCAGCCAAGTTGCTCGAGCCAACATATGAGTGATGCTAAATTTGCATGGCACTCTACTATGTTCGATCTTACATGCGCATATGTAGATGCTGCTCTTGATTGACCAATATTTGCGTGAAGTCAGCTAGACCGATATCATCGTCACTCACAGAATACGAAGGCCTTTGTATGGTTGCTTTAATACATCCACTCATTTTTTCAGCTGTTTTAGACTTTTTGTGCTGATGGGCAAACACAGCGGAATAGTTGTGAGTAGTTAAACCTTGAGTCACGTTCACGTCATTTTTGATAAGCACAGAAGCTAGCTTTTAACGTCTGAGAGCTCACCTGTAATATTTCGCAAGGAAACTTCAAAACTCAGTGTCTCTTGCATATTTTCGTATGTCGAACTCCGGTACTGGTTCATACTAGGTTGATAGTATAGGTCGTCCACAAACATTCATTTGTTTCAGTAGCTTTTCTTTCACAATCGCTTCATTCTTCATGAAGATCACAAATTATATTTATATGTTTTCTTTTTGCAGTAAGTTATGAACCATCATGCTCAGATACAGTTTGGCAACATGAATTTGTTAAAATCCTGTTTACTTCCAAGTATTCCGTACAAAAATAACATGTACACAGGTTTCAAACTGTTCCTGTACGACTGTTTGCTTCGAATATCTGAACACCCTAAATTTCGCTGTGCGGTAGATCCAGAGGACAAGGTCTATGAAATTGAGGTCAAGAGACCTTGATGACCATCCTACCAAACCTATCATATTTGTCTACGGCTAGCTAAAGTAGGTGCTGAGATTTTTGCGTACTGTACCTGTGCAAGGTGTGGGAGCAGTATCATCGTGAAACCACGGTTTTACCGGGAATGTGAAACTGATCTGGTGAAGGAACCTCTTGAGTTGTTAACAAATGTTTGTAGCGTAGTCTTAAAATTAACCTCAGTTAAGTACCAAGGAAAGTTCTACTCATGAAACATCCTGTAAAAAGAGTTCGTTATATTTGCTCACTGTACATTCATCCATCTTATCAATTGTTGGTCATATGTTCTACGTTTGGACAAGTGACGACGAGGATTAACGTTGGGCCAGCACTGGTTTTTATCCAACCTTTTCATATAGAACAGGACCTCATTGGCAAACCACTTATGGAGCGTTACAATCTTTAAACTGTCAATAATGAAATGCTCTTCAATATTCCATACGTTCAAGTTATAAGGGTCTTAAACTTGTATCTCTTTATTTGGACGGAAATACTTTCCATTCTGTAGCTCTCAGTCTAATGTATCTCGCTGTTCCACACTTCTAGAAATGCTCCTCCGTGTTATTCGGAAGTCTTCATTAAGTATCCAAGAGTGCTTGGCGTAATAGACTATCTAACAATATTTATCACGCAAACTTCCTCTCCGTGTAAGTATCGGATCTTAAACAGAGGTGAAACAACTCGAAATACTGCTCTAAACTTATAGAAACAAGTATCTTTTACACTGGCGGCGCTACTAATCATGATCTCTATGTTAGGCTAGGAGGCGAACTGGTGTTCGCTTTTTCCTTATAGACTGGTAGTAACTTCAGGGTCACATCTTGCCTCATCTAGTTGCCAGTACGTTTGCTAACCTTAATTCCAGGATTATGTACACTGACGCCTCGTGAACGTAAAGGAGCGCCTGGATTGTTTAGTCTAACTAGCCAGACGCAAACATTGATCAGTGAAGAGCAGCGCACACATATTCGCAGGTAAGATCAAACAAAGCAAAATGCCACGCAATTCCAGCCTCACCCACATGTCGACTTGAGCACCTTAGCTGCTTCCGTTAGTCAACGCCCAGTCGTTCATTCCCCACACGCTGCTGAGATAGATTAACAACATTGCTGTCGCTTGAGTGAGTGTATTTCCACAAATCAAGGGCACAGCTAATTGTGGAAGTTGTTACGTCCGTTTCATTCGAACTGCCCGTGCGTCAGGGTGAGCTGATTGAATGTCTGCCCGACCATCTGCCTAGAACGTGTGTGTTATTTGTAAGACTAATCCTGGGTAAGCGGTAAGATGTATATGAACGACAAAATAGCAAATACAATGAACCGTTTCTCCCTTCGGTTCTGAACACGTAGCTCTCACCCATTTAATCAAGAAATCAGTTTTGAAATGTAATATCATAGCTTTCAGCCAAAGAAGTGACTGCCAGCTTGACGACGCCCGTCTCAAGCACACAAATCTCTGGCCTCTAGTGATTGCCCGAAATGTCTAACTGTAGTGTGGTTGTCAAATAGTAGAAGAGGGCAATATAGCACAGTTATTAGATGATAAAGCCCTTACATTATCAAACGTTTCCTACGTATGGTCACAAGGATAACGTACAAACCAAAGAGACTGGTTTATTTATGTTCATACGTATAGATAAAATGAGGTTCAAGTTTATATTTACTATAATTGTGTGGTCCATTTTTGGCACGCTATTTCCTCTTTTTAATTAATGCCCCTGCCTTCGTGTAAATAATAAATCCTTCTGTTAGATGTCACATTATTACGTCGAGGTGCAACACGACATGGCCATATCGTGAAATTTCTGTTTGCACAAATGACAAAAGATTATTTTCATGTAAGTCGTTTTAACCCTACCTCCATTCCACATCGGTTTTTCTGTTGATTTATCATGCTGTTTTCAATCCTTATTCAATGTGTTGTTGAGAACTTGGTTTTCCTGGTTTGTTGCCGTAAGTTTCTGCTTACATTGCCATACTACTCGTTGTGTTGGCGTTCCCAATGAACGATTTATTAAGTTAATTTGTTCACATCATTTCAGAATGTGCAAACAGTTTTTATCGAGAATCTTACTTGACTCAACCGACCTCATTTATTCTGATCTTCCTGAAGTCACTTCTACATTCTCCACCAGATATCGGTGAAAAATTCATTCGCAGGCATCGAGTTCTACTATTGTTCTATAAGAATGAAAAAAATATTTTTCCATTTTATACTACTGATAAGTTGGAAGTAAAATCTGAAGCGTGACCAGAAAGCTAAAATGTTTTGTCGCTAGTTCAGACACTTCAGGATAATCTAAAGGAAATTGTCGTTTGCACCAAAATAAGGGTTAACAAGAACAGAACTGTATGTGGTACCGTTGCGAACGGATATTCAATTATATCATATTGACCCACGAACAGGTTGATTGAAACGGGAATGACAACTTCCATAATTCGCTGTGCCCTTACTTTTTGAACAAACATTCACTCAGACGACGACAATGCTGTCTGTATATCTCAACAACGTAGTGTACATTGACGACTAGACTCTGACTAACAGAAGCAGCCAACTTGCTCGAATCGACATCTAGATGATGCTAAGATTGCATAGCATTCTGCTACGTTTGATCTTGCATGCGATTATGTAGGTGCTGCTCTTGGCTGACCAATATTTGCTTGAGGTCAGCTGGACTGGCGTCATCGCCACTCACACACTATGAAGGCGCTTATGTAGTTGCCTCAAAGCATCTGCTCATTTTGTCAGCTGTTTCAGACTTCTTAAGCTGATGGGCAAACACAGTGGAATAATTCTGAATAGTTAAAACTTTAGTCACGTTCACATCACTTTTGACAAGCACAGAAAATAGATTTCAACTTCATAGACCTGGTCTGTTATTTTTCAGAAAAAAACTCCAAAATTCAATGTCGACTGCATATATCTTACAGTGTTGAACTCCGGTACCCGTTGATGCCGGACTAATATCAAAGGTAACCCCCAAGTTTTCCCTTGTTTTCATTACTTTTCTTTCACGATTGCTTTATTCATAATGAAGAACTTAATTTTGGTTTACGTTATAGTGTTTCATTGACTTATAAACCATCATGCTCATATATGGTTTACTAACATGTACCTGTTAAAATCTTGTTTACATATAAACATCCTCCATCAAGTTGAGATGTACACCGGTTTTAAACAGCTCATCGTTATGAACTAGAGATTGTATACTGTTTGGTTCAAATATCCAAACAGCCTTCGTTTTGTTGTGTAGTTGATCCAGAGGACAAGGTCAATCGAAATGAGATTAAGAGACCTGGGTGGCCATCCTACCACACCGACCATGTTGGTCTATGGCTTGCTGAAGTAAATCCTCAGATATTCGCGTACTGCACCGGTGCAGTGTGTTAGAGTAAAGTTTCCATGCTTTATCGTGATTATTAAACTGATCTGGTGACGGTACCTCCTGAGATGGTAACAACTGTTTATAGCGTGGTCTTAAAATTAACCGCAATTAAATGTCAAGGAAAGTATTATCTGTGAAACACCCCGGAAAAAGTGTTCAGTATACCTACTCACGGTACATTCATGCATATAATCAACTGTTGATCATACGGTTTACGCATGGACAAGTGACGACGAGGATTCACAGTAAGTAACATCGGCTTCTGTCCATCCTTTTCACACAGAACAAATCCTCATTGGCTAACAACTTGTGGAATGCTACTAATTTCAAACTGTTAACAATAAAATGCTTTTCAATATTTCATACCCTGAAGTTATAAAACTCTTAAACCTCTATCTCACCATTCGGACGAAAATCCTTTTCAATCTACAGCACTCTGATCTGTATATTTCGACATTACACATTTCTAGAAAAGTTCCTTCAGAGTATTTGTTGAGCTCTTTTCATGTCTTCGTTCACTTTACTAGCAAAAGTTTAACCATTGCTTGAGAAAGTTCTTTAATGTAATCGTTCTCGGAATGTCTCCTGTTGTCTGGAAGCTTCCATTAAGTCTTTCAGGTTGTTTGATGAAATAGGCTCTATATCAGTGTGTTTCGCGCAAGCTTATCCGCATTACTACTGGATCTTTCGTAGAGGTGAAACAACTCGAAATACTGCTCCGTACTAAAAAATGCAAGTACTTTCTGCACTAGCAGCGTAACTTATTATGGCGAACGGGTATTCGCTTGTTCGCTGCAGACTAGTAATACCTCCAGCGTCACACACTGCCTCGCAAAGTTGCTAAGCCGTTTCCTGGGCCTAATTCTAAATTGATTAGCTTATATATCCTCACGCAAATATTGATCAATCAAGAGCAACACTTACATAATCGCAGGTGTGATCAACCGAAGCAGAACGCCATGCAATCTTATCATCAACCACACGTGGGCTCAAACAACTTGGTTGCCTCCACTGGTCAACATCCAGTCGTCCATTTACATCACGTCGCTGAGACATGCAGATAATATGGCTATCGTCTAGGTGTATGTTCACAAATCACGGGTACAGCGAACTGTGAAAGTTGGTGTACCCGTTTCAGTCAATCTGGTCGCGGGTCAGAGTGAGCTCAATGAATATCTGCCCTCCCATCGGCCTACAAAGCGTGTATTATTTAGAAGATAATTCCTGGGGAAATAGCAAGATTTGTTCTGAGCACATACCTCACACCCTTTTAACCAGGAAATCAGTTTTGAAATGTAGTAGCATAGCTTTCAGTCAAAGAAATGACTGCCAGCTTGACGATGACCGTCTTGAGTACACGCTTAACACTCGCCTCTAATGATCCTCCAAAATGTACAACTGTGATTCGGTAGTTAGATAGAAAGAAAAGGCAATAGGGCACAGTTATTATATGGTAGAGCTCCAATGTTATCATATTTTTCATACTTTTGGTTGCATGGATAACGTACAAAAATGGGAGACCGAATTACCTGTGTTCATATATGCTGATAAACCTAAGTTTAAACTTATATTTACTATTAGTCTGTAGTCCCTTCTTGACATACTCTTTCCGCCTATGGAACGGAAAGATTACGAGAGATTTCAAATGTATGCCCCTCCCTTCCTGTAAATAATGAATCTTTCTGTGAAGCATCACAATATTGCTTTCAGTAGCAACACGACATAGCCATATTGTTTACTGTCTAATGTTTTCACAAATGACGAACGACCATTTTCCTGTAAGTCGGTTGAAATCTATTTTCATTTCACATAAATTTTCAAGTTGATTTATTATGCCCTGTACGCTCCTTACTCGATTAATTGTTCACAACTTGGTTCTCCTGGTTTGTTGTCGTAAGTTTCTGCCTACCTTACCATGCTGCTAAAACGTTTAGCTTGTTGTGCTCGAGTTCCAAATGAACAACTTATTAAATTAACTTGTTCACATCACTTCAAAATGTGCGAACAGCTTTCAATCAATATCCTACTTGACTCAACCGACCTCATTTATTCTAATCTCTTTGAATGCATTTCTATATTTTCCACCAGATATCAGTGAAAACATTCATTTGCACGCATCCAATTTTAGTCTTCTTCCATAATTTTCTACTCAGCTCGACCGCTACACAATCCAGAATTTCGTACTACTGAATTAATCATAAACGCATGAAAACGATATTTTTCTAAGTGATATCCATTTTGATCGTTAGCTAACTTTTTTTACAGAAATCTCAAGTTTATTTTTGTTGAGTTGTGACCCATGAATGTTCAGTTATTTGTCCTCCATTCACTGAAGATTTGAGTACGTGAAAAGCGCGAACTGTAATTTCTCAATCACATCGGTACTCTTCAGTAAACAGTACGCACACGCATTTCATAGTGGTTCGTGCAAACAAAGGCTTCATTCCATTCTGGAGATTTACAAGTCTGTTTTGGAAGCAAACACTTTATGCAACGACGAGCACAAGTCGTATTTATTCAGCAAATCTAATTAGGTGACCTGTGCGGAAAACAGAACGTATGTTTGATAACACATTTATGAACGTTAATATTTCCGGAGAGAAAAAAATGTCAACTATACTCTCGTACGAATGAAACGCCAACTTTCACTTATGTGCTCTTCAAGCCACTTCTTACGGTTATCTCGATCATTTTTATGAGTCTGGGTGTACAACAGTCCGATCTATTACGACTGGTTGCTTCACTCACTGTCAATACGTGTATAATTATGGGACAGAGCAAGATTGTTTTTTAAAACTGACTCTAATTATTTCGAAATATTGGGGGTTGATTTGCTTCAAACTACATCGATTTTATAATTGTGTGCAGGCAAGCAAAATTCGTCCCTTGTTTTCGTGAACAAGAGTTAGGAGACGCATCTCTAAACCAAACAGCAAAGGCGAATCCCGTCACATCAATTGATTGATCCAGCTTCGAGTGAATTGATATGTTCCAACTCACTTAGTTAAATAAAATCAGTCAGTTTATCAGATTGCAGCTGCGCGATCGAACGCCTGTACATCATCTAGACTGTTTTCACGCGTGCAATTTCTGATGCCGCTCTGTAACGTGATTCGTACTCATTTTGACCTATAAATTTAGAGCCTCCGTGGTCTCATCCTGAACTCGCCTCGTCCTTCTAATAAACGCTGTTTCCGCACCTACACCTTTTCTCGGTTCATGGACAGTGGTTGAGCGGGTTACACCAGTAAGTCCGATGCACGTCCATATGAACATGAAATGAAGAGTAAGGCTGCTCATTCAGGTTGCCATCACCAGTTTCTCCAATCCTGTTAAGCAGTGTTTCTAACACCAGTGTGTGGTTTGGGAACAGAAATTCACTCGCTAACGACAACCATGGTAGACACTAAGATAATCAAATTTTTATGTACACCATACAAAATTTTCATTCGAAATAAACGCTACAGTCAAACGTCACTGGTGCTCAGACTGAAATAACCCAGGTGGTAGACTCCCCATTAGCTTACACCTGCGTTTTAATTACTGACTTAAATGGTTTCCCTACACTACCTCAACATGAGATCTGCATTGGCAGGTGTTAGTCGGATTTCTGCCTCAGCAACTGTCAAGTAATAATATCCTGTATTCGAAGTGATTTTATAGAAATTACTTAAATCTGGTTGTTTTCCAGTTCACTAACAGTTTTATGCATGCTGAGGTCTACTGGTAATTGAGGGAATATTCCAGCTGAAGCGTTTTGCTGGTTAACACAAATGCTCACCTCTAAAAATCACGTGTCTTTACGCTTCAGTAACACATTCGATAGAACGCTTTTATTTTCAGGGCATATACCGATCATATTTCACCCGTTTCAGCATGTCTGTTTCCTTGAATGTTGGCGTTGTTGATACATCTCTCCCTGCAAACAAGAATCACTGCTCGGCGACAGTGAAAAGTTTCGTTTCAGGATAATTTATTCCTATATATTCCAGTCGAAGATGGTTGAGCGTAATCGGCAAGAAACCGGTATTTTATCAGAACCGTCGCATGAACACTGTTCCAATTATCTTGAAGTACTCTACATGCGAAATGGTAGTTAATCTTAGCCGCGACTTCGCTTTAACGTTTACTAAGCCAAAGCACGTGGATAAAGAGTTAGACTTTTAAGAAAGTAACCTTGTTACCTATGCATCTACTGAACTATACTAGGGTAAAAAAAACAGATCGCTTTAACATTATTCAGAAATTACTGTTGTGCAACAGTATGAGACACTGTCAACCTCTCCGGTTTTAAACAGAAGTCGAGCGCAACAACGTTTTGCTGGCAGGAAAGCGTATTTTTTTTAGCCAGTCATGCAATCAAGTTAACAAGGGCAGTCTACTACGAAGAAGAGTACATTGGCTTATGATATTAATTTAGGTGTTTGTTTATGTATGTTCGAATCAAGTGTACAATCGTCATTTGTCGCTCTCTGTTTTCAGGGTGTTTCACTCCTGTTGTAACACTGTCACCTGAGTCAGTAAGTAGAAGTGCTCTTGAACCCAAAGCTAAATATCCGATAGCCCGCAGCTGTCTCGAACATGCAACAGGTCATGCTTGAAAAGCAGCATTCTGAATGCCAAATTCTTACTTACGGTTGTTGATTTAGCTTTATTCAAGTGACGCAACTACTCTTAAGTAACTGCTAACCGGGTTTCTCCAATGGATATGAAAAGACTTCAGTTAGTCAATGCAACGTGAGAAGATTGGTCGCCAGAGGATTTGTAAATTTTGATGATCTTGCCTAGGGTTCTTCCAACAGCAACTTGGGTTCCTTCCAACAGGTTTGTCGTACTGTTTCTTCCCGAAGGAGGTGGGCTCACTACAAGCCCAAAAAACTGTTTCCCTTATTGTCCCATAAAGTTTGGTTCCTTACAGGGCGTACGAAATGCGGAAAAGTTTTAAATCCTAGAAATGTTTTTTGGAGTTACCTGTTTGGTTTTCGTTTCTTCCAAGAACTGCACTGTCTACACAACTAACTACAAAGAGCAACCCTTACTACACTTCAGACAGGTGTATAAACAGGATGAATGTCGACTTGTGTTCTATGCATCTCAGGACAGCAATCATGTTGATTAACAAATGTGGGGATGATCTAATTGTACTGTGTATCATTCGAATTTCGGAAGTTAACGTACATGAATGCTGTCGGAACAACGCAGAGACAGTGGCTGTCAACCGAAGCTCTCCGGTTCAGACCACGCGACCATCATACATATTAATACTAGAGGGTAACCACATATATCGCTAAAATGTTTCTACAGTTGTTTTCCCAGCAGGATTCACGTTTGCAACTAAAGTGAAGTTTCTGATTGCAGAGGACATGGAAACATAATACTTGTGATTTATTTGTGTTCAGGGAGCTTACATACTTTCGTTACCCAGCTGACTGAAATAACTCATTTATCGTCAGGTCGCTGAAAGGACCAGCTCAAAACTTTTCTGAAAAACAATAAATTTGGATCAGGCAGTTCTATGAAGTGTGTGATTATTTGGTGTGTTGCATAAAACGGACAGCAAACAGCATCGTCTGGCCTGCGAGGACTTGGCATGGCTTCAGGGAATGGTTATTACTCCACACTTACTGCAATTTTGTATGTATAAACACTTCTCGGTTTCCATCTTCGGCTTAATCTTCGTTATGTATGGGTTGCTGTGCGACGTATTAGATACCGCTATAGCTAATTCCTTATTTTGACGCCACCAAATTCCGGAGATTTTACATCAGGAGCAGTAGTTGGAGCCGCAGTTCCCTTCTACTGGTTACGATCGGCACCCTGTTCACGATGTATTTTGACTCCGATGAGTTTCGCTTTCGTTTCATTACTACGGTAACCAAGTTGACCTATCATGTGACGTGTAAGAGGTCAGGCCGGCCTCGTTTGTTCAATAAACTAACGAAACCGATGATTAACTAGGAACACCTGCATTACACCATATCACAAGAGACATGGACAACCATTTGTATACGAACCGTCGTATTTCGATACAGAATAGATAGTCTACACGAAACGTCATCTGGCAGACAAACGTATAAGTACCACAGAATGATTTTGTGCTCAGGTACATGTTATATAACTGTTCTGCCATGAATTGTACAGTATCAGAAACAACAAGATGTACGGGTGACAAAGTGGTATGGTAGATTTTATGGGTTAAAATGGGCTCGATCACAAAAATCTGGAGTTAAACAGGATACGAACCAGTGGCAGAAACAGTACAGTCAAACACCAGTCAGACGAGCTACGAATTCAGGCCAGAGAATCAAACACTTATGCACCTGGTTCGAATCCAGTCCAGATTCATAGCTCAGGTAGCTGAGTTTCTTCTGAGTCATTTGCACGTTATGCCACAACGTCCTTTCGTGGGAAACATGTCGAATAGATTATTAACGTTAATAAAGTTCATGAGCTACTCGGTATAGCGGGGTTATCACAGCGGTCATCTCAAAAGTGTACTACCACACGACTGATAGCGACTACTAGAGTAATTCATAATGCTCAATAACCAAACTTCGTTCTATTGCTTTGACTTGCCAGGCACACGTTGACCTGCTTCGCTTGATACACTAAAATAGCTCTGCTATTTCACCAAAAGGGTTCCTACTCACCTGCTGGAAATATTTGAAACCCACAGTGGTATAAATTACACTGCCATCTTCCAACGAGCCATTCGTCATTCCATTTCACTCATCTTCTACCATTTTTGCTTTATACTTCTAGCAAACATTTGAACAAATGGACAATACTTGTTACTATGGAGTGCCTACCAAATCACTCAAATTCTGTTTATAGTTTGCTAACTACGTCGAGTAATAACTAGTTTGACGGTGATGTCTTTTGCCTGACAAATGTTTGAACTTTTTATTCTTGTTGCTTGTCCACTGAATTTTCTTACTGGTTTTTTAGTTGAAATCCAATTATACTAAACACTTCTAGTTGAAAATATTTTAACTAAACGTTATTTTTATTTGTTGTGGTTTAATATCTTCGCTTAGAAAGATTGATATCCGTGTCAGTTCCTAGTAGGCTGACTGTAAAGTGTTGTGGGCTTGCATTCTTCTTAGATAACAGTAATGCTCATCTGCTATTTTTCTAAGCATTCTCGGAAAGGATTAGATCCTTTTGTCAACGTCCAAAACTTTTCTTTCTATAGCGAATATCATTCGGCCATTGTTTAAAGGCTACTACACCACACCAAACCACATAGCTGTCTGCAAAAAGTTTTATACAAAATTCTTTTCCGTTTCCCGAATTTAACTGAATTCTGTTTCGCCTAACGATGTCATCCTGTTTACAAATGTGCTAGTGACAGAAACTTTAGATCGCTAACACGATTTTATTGGAAACAATAACATTTTGGACGGCCTGTCAAAGACTTAATTGAGGGCGTTATTTCTTGAAAACCCCCTCAATGTTTCGTTTGTTTCTACTAGTGGTAACTGTAAAAAAAAACTGATACAGTGGCCATATTATACTCATTATGACAATCTCTAGCGGACATGTTGGAACATATGATGCCCGACACTGCCACATTTCAAATATTTTCCTAGCGGCATGGACGATACAGTCATCCTCGTAGATTCGGCTATCACTGCAGCCGAAATTTTAAGTGGGCTCAACTGTGCACCCCTGTCCACGAATTGCCCTCCAGCAGCGGAATCAGACAATTCTTTCTCAAAGATTCATTTATCACAAAACACTTAGTCAGGCCACTATAGCAACTCTGGAAGTTATACTAACGTAAAGTATAAGCGAGACTTGGCCAAATGTTTGCCAGATAGAACTGAAAACGTCTGCTCAGTAGATGTGTTGGATAAGCAGTGAAAATTTGTGACTAGTTTGTGACTAAACGTGAGAAACCGTTTCGGTAGAAGGACGGAGTTACAAGGGTGACTGAAAATCTACCCTCATGTGATCGCTATACAAATAGGACATACAGGCTAAATCACTAACACATTGTCTTACTGGTTCCCTCAACAGAAATTTCAATCCAGCTAAACCGATAATTTTATGGACTGGTTTTTCTTTGCTGATCCCAAGTTTGGAGGATAAAATGCCGGACAGCAAATCACTGGTATTGAGTTATTCGTTTTTTCATCACAATTCGTGGATCGTTTAACTTAGTGAGTACCAAGGAGAATCAGTGATACTCATCCAGCATGATGCGCGACAGGCAAAAGGAAACAAGTTACGTGTGTTATTGCTAATCATGTGACATGGCAATCACTAGGCCACGATAGATCGATCATTAACTGTTCTTCACAGAAGTCTACTAAAACGATCAAAATTCGTTCGCCGTCGAACGTTAAAGCCGTTGTGATTTGCTTTCACAACCTAATCTTTTGTGACACTGCCGACACGTAGGTAGTTGGCATTTAGTCAGTCCTCGTCAGTAAGAATGTATGCATGTGACTATATTTATTGTGGTATTTCAAAACTGCAACAGTATGACCAGATTTCATATGAAACATGTTTGCTAAACTTCGAGTTCTAAGTCATATTCTGTATATAATTTGCCGACTAACCGTTTTATTATCCGCCTTACGTTACTATACAACACGTCCACCAAATTGTATCTCGTTAATAATTTTAAAACTGAAATCAAACTACCTGCCAAACAGTTCGTCTAGTTTAGCTACCGTTTTCCTTCTATTAAGCACATTTCAGAGTGAGAAATTCACTGAATGTTTTACAAAAGTTTACATAATTTATTGACGTTGTTCTTTTCAGTTAATAAAGCGACAACTAACTCCGGATTTGTTCATGTTGGGTAATATGTCGTTGTTTTATTCCACAAAATACGAGACTGTACGTGATCAACAAAACCCTCGAAAGCAATAAACTGATATATATTTTCCAAACATAGAATAAACAAAGTGAAAAAGAGTTATAGCTTTGCAAGAAACTCATTCATTGATCGAGGTGATATTGCTGTTATTTGCTTAACTTATACCGGGAAACTGATTTAAACGCATGGGAGGTTTCCGTGTTATAATTTACAAATGAAGGACACGTAAAATGAAGTTGCCTAGAAGAAAAATTATTACCAAAAAATTGTGCATTTTGTTGGCACCATTTTGGAAACTACCACGCTGTACGTCAAAGTGTATTGCAGACGCCGCCCGCTGTGAAGTGGCTTTTTTGACTTCGTGTCTTGTTTCATGGTGCCTCGATGTTTTTGAATTTTGCGCCTGTTCATCATTGACTGGATAATTTTGAGCGGGCATTTTTTGTTCACGAGCGAGTTCTGTGAAGTCAAATGATTTCTGGTTATCTTTGTCGTCTATTTCATTTTGCACTATGGTTGGAGTGGTTGAAGTGTACAGAACCGGAGACGAGGTTTGAACCCCAGTTGTTTCTTCTGAAATGGAAGGTCAAAAGTTAAAAGAAATTTCAGAATTCCAGTTAACAGAACGAATGTGGATCACTGCCCATAATCAACTGATTATTATACAAGCCAATATATATATATGAATGCGGCCATGTATTGATTCTCACTGTGTGACGTGCAGTCAGAAACAACAAGCTCGCACAGATAGCATCTGAACTGTGTGACGGGGCGTGCTGCTGTGTTGTCGGCGCCGTTTTGGTTTTCGTTTGTGTAAGTGATGTGTACGGCTTACTGGGCCTTTGGCTCACGCTTGTTAGTGTTGTTTCCGTTTTCAGGATTTTTGTTGGAACCCCTACTTCGGATGAACGCTGTTTCCGGGTATCTCTACGCCGCCTTAAATTTGGTCCACAACTGTCACAGATAATCAGAACAGAAACGGCTGTTTGTATGCTGCAACCGCACTAAAATAAGCACTAAAAGTCTCATAATATACTGTTGAGTAATCGTTTAATGCGATTAGAATAGCTTCCCAGAAGTTAACCACTTAATAAAGGCTACACCAATAATGATATCTCACTTATTAACAGCAGAATTAAAGAAAATTATAATATACCTCAATTTTTCTGATTATAGTCGTTGCATATCCGGTTTACGCAGACCACGCAGTGTGTTCTATCCAGGTAATCTGTCCAGTCGACAAATTCCTGACTGATTATCGCAAACTCGTCTGACATACGGGGTACCTGCCACAGCCGTATTAACTATCGCTAAACTGGGGGATCAGATTTTCCAAATATATAAACTATTTGTATTATACCACATGTTGTAATTTCCGAAGGCTAGTATACTTTGTGATTTCATTCACACTTGCAATTCTTACCTCAACTCTGTGACACGATCTAACCAGCTGTGAGTCGACATTCAGTTGGTCTATATTTCTTCGGTTATTTGGACACCGACCACTGGTGTGACATCAGGTTTTATTTCCATAATTTAACAAACACTTCTATGAGAATTACTCATAATCAAAGGTAGCTGAGCATTCGGATGTGATCTATTGATCGTGCCTGACGGGAAGTAAACAGGGCAGTGACAAACTTGGTGGTGACTACAGCATGCACCACTGATGGACCTTGACAGAAATAAAACCGTGCTCCGATTCCGAAGGGTTGACTCAGTGTTAATCAAACAAGCAAATCAGGATGGTTTTCAGTGTGTTTACTGTCGTAATGTTTTGACTGAAAAGTGTCTCTCATGATATTAGGGTGGAGGAAACCACCAATGCCCACTATCAACAGCAGCACATCAGTCGCTTTCGAAATCTTCCACTCTGTACAATCAGAAATCATTTGATCAGTATCGTAGGACAATCTCGCCTCTCCACGTTCACAGTAAATATCTAGTGTATTTGCTGGACCTAACGGTTGTGTGGTTTTTGAACACCTGGTTCACCTCAAATGCACCACTTCACATCATTTTAACTGACGCATCCAATTACTGTGATTTTGTCCAAAAATGCAGGCGAACTTGAAATTGTACAGCGATGTTCCATTGATCTATCCCAGTTGTGTACATTCAGTGTTTCCGAACAGGTCACATAACGTGCTGCTACTACCTTCTTTTCGTACGTTACGTTTCAGTTACACCATTTGATAAGATGAGGAAATGGTTCAGTGTTATGTTTGCTCACCATACTTAAATGTCACGGAAGTCGAATGGAAACACCTCAGTCTAATTACCGGTTGCTGTGTTAATATATGAAAAAATGTCCATGATAGACGTATTCTTCACAGTCCCAAAAATTGACACTCAAGTTAAATTTCAGGCCATAGTTCCACATGAACGAGAATCAAGTTTTGGACCGCATTTAGATAGAACCAGTGCTAAAGTCAACAGTTAGTAGACTGATATTCATAGACAATCTTACGCAAAATAGATCACTTGTCCATATGAAGTAATAAAAAGGGGTACTGTTTACAACACTGAAGGATAGCATAAAAACTGAGCTAAAAATGAGCGTTATTTACTGAGACTTGTGTGATAATCATGATGGCATGAAGTTGAAAACCATAGCTTAATTGTGGCGATAACTCCAGTCCTCGGATCCAGCTAAGTGCCACCTTCAGGGAGGCAACTAATCGAACGTAAAACTTTCTTTCAAATTACAATTTCAGAGTGCCGAAGTGCCAAACTGCAAAACAAAGCGTTTGTATGTGTTTGAAACACAAATGTTATCACGTTTGAATTGGATGAATTATGAGTTTAGTATGTGTGCTTCCACGCAACACTCTTGCGAGTGGAACTGTCAATGTCAATTTTCAACGTGAACGCTCTCTGTGTAAAAGTAACTGAGATACCTGTTCACAAATGCGTGTAAGAATTTACTTTTGATATATCTGCTACGCTATGAACTCTATGCGAGAACAAGGGGTGAATAATCTTAATGGTTTATTGATAAGTGGTGTTGTCACAACATGACCTATTCGTAACTGATTAAAGGCGTCACGCATTCGGTCAAACCTGCGGCCTATTTGTAAAGCATGTGTTGCAGCAGTGGAAACTGTTTACACTATGTCTCAAATTGTGTCAAATCTTTGGTGAGTAGTATAGTACAAAGCGTTATTGTGAAGTTGTAGAGTCATTCACCATCATTACACCAAAAGCAGTTTAAACCGCTTGCAACAGAGTGTGAACAATAGTTTGTTGGTAGCACAAGGGTTTCTGAAATTCCTTGATATGATTGTAACATTGAGCCATTGTGAGTTACACTTGGTTACATTTTCCACTGTTGCAGCGCAGTATGTGAAGTTTTAGCAGTCCGTCTGGGAACGCTTTGCGAACGAGGTCTGTTCGACGTCATCGCCGACTATCTGCACTCAGTAATGAACCCTCCGTTTATCCATACACAATTTGAAGCTCTATTCCTTGTGTATCGTTGAAGTACGTAAGATCAACTGACTGGTTCAGTTATGCAACGCGTAATCTATTTAAAACATTTATTGGTCCATTTATGACATTTTGATGGGTCGCCTGGTAAAGAACGTTTTAGCTATGTACCTTTTGTGGTTTGCACAATACTTCTGCTTAACGAGAGGAGGGAGTGCATGGGTTTCGTTAATTTAGTAAATACAAACATGACTAATTAACAGTTGGTGTTGGTAAGGAGACTTAACTGTAATTAGTCTTAAACGTACAGGAACCGTAGATCGTTAGATTTGACAACAGAACGTTTACTTCGACATCACTTGGTAGCTTGTTGAAAAAATGTGTTGATCCGACGGCAGAACAAGAATCTATGAATGATTATATCCAAAGTGTGAGATCCGCTTATGCAACTGCTGAGGTGCATTGTAATAAGTTCTTGCAATGACTTATGCTACACCGAAAGCATCATCAAGACTCAACAGACAATTGTTGTACAGTGTATCACCGATTGCCCAGTTTTCCTGTCTTTCTGAAAAAATTACTACAATTTGTTGTATCAAAATTTGTCCGGCTTCTTGTTTGTGAGTTAACAAAAATGACCGCGACAACCCACTAAAGCAACGTTGGAGAAAAATTTATTGCATCTAGATAATGGCATGTACCTTATCACACTTTGAATCAAAATCCCAAATCAATTTCTAGAGTGAATTACCGTGAAGTAAACTCAGTTTTTCTTCTATTTTTATAACAACAATAGTCATTACCCGTAGGGTAGCTGGGTTAGTTGTGGTGCTACACTACATAATCTACAGTTTCACAGTTTCAGTGTAGAATTGTAATCAGGATCACAGGCTACACAGTCTGATATATCCTGTGAGCCAAATTCCACTTTCTAGGGACGTAATACCTGTATATTGCAATAAAATTCGCCGGGAAGTTATCTCTTCTGAGCATGTGACTACGCAATTGTTGACAGAAGTTGACATAAGCTTTTGCATAATCACCTACACCACTCATTTACTTCACTTGTATTTCGAAATACCCCAGACCTGAACTAACTGCTTGCAATTAGTTGCTTTGCTGAACACTCCTGTAGCTTTCTGAAACCATGCTAGTCCCAGACCATATTGTTGCAAAAGCGTTAAATTCTTTCCGGTATGGAAAATCACATCCTCATATTAATATGTCTAAGCACCCTTCATAAAAACACGAACATACCCGATTTGAACACACTGATCCTGCAATAAAGGGTCCCTCCTATATATTGAGGAGATAACACTTCTGCAACTTAATCCCAAACACATACAGAATGATTGAGTCGGTTAAATGACCGCACCTGACAAATTATTAGTAAAGAATAGTTTAACAAGTAATCCATTGTGAATTGGTAAGATTGTTGCCTTACTTAGCTGGTTAATTCATGAGAAGCATATGGAGGTAGGTGTAACAAAACGCCACAACTAATAGTCAATGAAGCAGTTATCTAGGGCTCTGTTAGGTGATTGATAAAATGACAAGAAATTAGAGGTTTAGCATTTTCTGTCAGAGAGGGTTCGACAAGAGACGTTGACGACAGGATGAGTCAACGTCAATCCTCAGTCTGTTAAGACATTAAATGATCGCACGGTGACAACCCGTACAGTGATAACAAGAAGATCACATACGTTAAGAGGGAGATTGAAGGCATTTTTGGAAGTGTCCGCAATAAACTGCTATGCACTCCAAAGTTCACAGGGCCTTTTGCCACTGCTCTGGTTGCACGCGTCCTGTAAAATCTCTGTCTGGTTCCCAGTACCACAAGAAAATATTCCACACTGCGACAAAAAATTGTAGAAGAGTGACCTTAAGGCAATCAGTGGTTTTAAGATAAACCTACTGTTTAAAAACCTGCAGTGGAAAGAGTGAAGAGAAACACATTGACATCAGTACAACACTAGTAGGCACTGAAATGAGAGGCTCAGTTTCCCTGTTTCCAATGCTTATTTTCACTAGTCCGTTTAAGTTTCATTCACTACGACTCATCGGTTTCATATGTGTCATTATTCGTATGTGGTAAATGATTTCGTTCGATGCAATTTACACATCACTCACAACGTTATGCATTCACACAGACTGTTCAAAAAGACCTTTAAAGAAAGAAGACCTAAACTAGAGTAGTATCCCTTAGTGATGCGCAGCCTTGACAAGACCGGTATTTGAACTCCGACCAGGCGTTCATGAGAAAACCTTTTCGACCGTATCCTATGAAAAGGCTTAGCCACATTCGCTGGCGAATGATGTTCGTTGATTGACTCAGGCCTAGATAACTAGCCTTGACTTGATAAATTCACTTGACCGTTCACTTTCGATCTTGTCAGCTCTGCTCAGTGTCTGTTGATTTTATTTAACCAGCCTATCTCTATCACCGTATGAAATCTGATGATTGCAGTTACGTACTCATTCTTGCAATTGTATAATAGATATATATAGATCAGCTCCTGTTTCTATTACAGCGTTATCTACTTTCCGGCTACGCGTATATGAACGATCGAATATGGTTAGTTACATTTACGATGCAGTACAACGCGTTTGCTGTACGGGTTTAGAGTTGTACAACTATGTAACTTGTGTAAAGTAGTTTGGGGTCTCCCGCACACTTGTTATATTTGTGCAACTTGCGGATACAACCTGGAACAGCAATACATAACGAATATTTAAACGGCTGTTTAATAACATTCCTATCGGTTCCACTATAAGGAAGAGTAGTTGCGACGTTGGTTAATTTCACGCTGAGCTTCATTCACATTTAGCCACAGCCACTGCATTCAGCTGAATCTTACAGTTAGTATCTCTCAAAAAGAGGTACCATACTCGAGTTTCGTTTTCGTTAGGGCTTAGTAGTAGTACATTTCCTTCACAGGGACGGTACTAGACATCCGGTCACACTTTTATGAGGAAACCGTGTTGACCATTGCGTCACTAACCCTATATCACGCACGAGCAAATTATCACACTTGAAAGCCCTGCCACTTCCGCTCAATCCCAACAATGGGATAACCTAATTTCGGAGTCGGCTAAAACCAAATATTGTTTAGTACAAGTTACGCGTGAAATTTTCCCTTTGAACTTTAGGTTTCCCGATTGTTTTTAAGATAAAACAACCAATGGATTTTGTCCTTACAGGTGTTTACTATAGCGGTTAGAGAGTAGTCTGCCGAGAGGTAGGATGTACAAGTTTTAGTTTTATCTGAAATGCTTGGATAGCACAATCACTGTCACCTGTCACACTACTGATCCAAGGAAACTCAACAAATCGCCGAACCATAGATTTTCAGTAAGGTAATATTCCGGAATTTTTATTACAGTGACAGGATAACGGAGGTTTAAAAAGAAGTTTGGGAACTAACAGTGTCTAATTTTTCCCGTTAGATCCTTTAAAGGAAGCACAAAAAGTTTGGTCAAACGTGCAACACACAGAGCACAGGAGATAAGCACGGTATGTACCTCTGATGGGGACTAAAGAACAATTCATAGAGGATGATATGAAATAGGCTGTCTTGAACAGTCGTGACGTAAAAAACTCAACTGAACTGGACTGAACTCAGCCATTGAAGGTAGCCGTTGGAAACTAACTTTAGTATGTTGTGAACACTCGTCTTGTATGTGCTCATAGTGCAGCGCCTTCCGCATGCAGCAATTCTGCACACATTCACAGTGCGAACTTCTGCTTATTTTCATCGTCAGCAGCATAAATAATACTAAAGTCACATCAGACACTGAGGGTCATGCTTAACTGATATACATCCGTGAAAATCAACCGCTCCCATTTGAACATAAGTGTCAGGATTAGGGTAGAACCTAAAACGTAAACCGCTGTGTCAAAACTCAAGAATAAGCGAGTAAAGCTGCCAAATTTCTGAAACGGGTATTAGTGTACAATGAGGAGTATTAGGCAGTATCTTCCAGACAATATTCACGCAATTTTTCACTGCAGGTTGAACAAATAACGTAGTAGGTAAGCGGCAAAATCCTCACCGCATCTACTCTTGCGCTTTTTGTGATTATTTGTATCAGTCGCAAGTCTTTTGTCTTGTGGTATTAATAACCTAAGTCAGTGTTTGTCCTCCTGGAGCTTTACAACAGCCAACAGAATTGCCCATACAAGTTTAGATTTACAATACACGTAGTGGTCAGAAAATTTTACACATCCACAGGCGCGTTTCTTCGCAGCTACAAAATATTTGCCGATTTCATCTATTGTCGCATGACCATCAGCACCGCTTCATGTTTGCGTTCGAAACAGGCCTCAATTGTCTGTACCCAGAAGGGCTAACCTTCAATGACGGACCTGTTATCTACCGGTCGTTTGTCTTCAACACGTTTTAAGCAACATTGACAGAAGATTCCATATGCCTGACGAATAACTGACAACCATTTTGCAAGGCTGAACTGTCTTAATAAGTGTACGTTTTTAACTGATCAAATGGACTCCATTAACTTCGTTCTCAATATCCGCATCCCAACCTCACAATAATCTGTTCGTTGATACCAATCAGCGAGTTCGACAACCAAATAACTGAACACGCAGTAATTTCTCTAAACTGGACGAACCAGCCTCGTAGACACGAACGAATGCCGGCCTCATAGATATAAGGAGGTACAGGCTTTGGTTTCATTTTGGCCACATACATAATCATTACTGCAGCACTCATAAGTAAAGTTTCAAGACCAGGTGATTATGGCAGTGTTGGGTTTGGGAATACGTCTTGTATATTAAAGCTGTAAGTCACGTGCGAAAACAGTGTAACATGAAAGACTGTTTAACCTTGCCCGTGTTGCTTGACAATGATTAAATCACCTTTCTTAATGTACAAACGACTAAATAATAACCATATAGTTCAGACCTTTTAAATATACCTATATGTATACATATAAATATTCAAAACACCCATTTTACAGTTCCAGTCACTGAACCTAATTCAGATATCGTCTCGGGTATGTGGATACTTCCTAGTCCAGCATACAGTCCTCTAATTGAAGTACAAATCAATAATCGGCATGTGTCTAACAGCGTCATTTGGTCTCTTACGCAATCAGAAAATTCAATCACAAAGTATTTTCTCTCTCCACTTTCTTACCTGAGCTCTCCTGGTTTCTCTTCACTTCATTCTGGAAAACCACATACTCTTTATATCCGGGTACCAAAACTATCGGTTGTTCTTCAGAATTCTCATCAAACTCTGGCTCTCCTGATGGTGGCTTAGCTGAAGGATTATCCGATATGGAAACGGAAGCAGTCGTCTTACTGGACGTCGTCTCGGTGGTCAGCGGTGGACTTGTAGTTGGTCGTTCCTTGCTTACCCTGGCGTAACCTCTGACAATAGCGAACTTTAGGGAGGGAGAAAGCTGATCGAAGGATTCTTCCAACTGAGGTGGTTTCCACTTAAGACGAATGAGGCGACTGTCCACGGGGCTAGACTGCATGTCACAGAAAAGGATCCTTTTCTCCAACACAGTTAACTGTTCCGTATTCACAAATGTGCAAATTGTTTCTGAACCTTTGTTATCCACAGAGTACACGTAGACCAGACCTGCATATTTAAACGATAAAAAACATTGAGTGCATGGGCGGTGACATGTCAGAAAATATTCAGTCCTTAGGCATTCAACTATCACCGTTACAATTCATTTTGAGGTCAAGACGAACAGGTCTTGTTAATAATGGAAAATGTCCCGAATTGCTTTAAAACATTCCTCCTTGTGTACTCCGTCAACTCACGTCATCGGTGCGGTAATGAATTATTGGCGTATTGTAGATGGTGTCATATTACATGCCTATGGCTAAAAATTCTTCAGGACCTTTGATTCTAAAATGCAAAACCTTCTTCCTTTAAAAATCCTGAATGTGACTGAGTCTATATCAAATTCCAATAAGAAGTGATAGTTTCAGAACAATTTTCTCACAGTGTCTATCGTGACATGAAGATGTGCGTACGTTGCAGCAAAACATGTGTTGCCAGGCTATCTCTGGGTTCCTGTCAGAAGTTGAAGTACTATGTTCTTCATTAGTCGGTATGTTATTCGAACATCTCACAGCTACGAAAACGTTCACATCGATCAAATAAACGAAGGTCTTGAAACCAGGATTAAGGAACGTATTCCAAAATAAATGAAATACACTAGCGCACATGCTAGTGAGTGACCCACAACTAGGTGAAAAACAAACACTCATCAGTCAAGGAGTGATATCTTCCGAGTTTTGGATATCTACACAATCCTTAAATTTCAAAGTATACCGAAAGTTCCCCGACCATTGGTCATCAATCAACTCTGTTTGCTTAAAAATTAAGCAAGAGTCAATGCTTGTTTTCTGTGGATTTAGTTATAAGTGAGGTTCACAATGCACATCACTCTTTACTTTCAGCCATTACAATTCGTACAGGCTGCTCTGCTTTTACGCTAGTTGCAAGCTTATGGCTGAAAGATATTTGACACAAAATCACAACGCAACATGCAGTTTCTGACTGTTTTATTCAAATATCACACAAAAACCAACGCACTCAGTTAATTAATTAAATTGGCAATTATTAAGCCAGAACACCTGCTCGTAGCGTCGACATTTTAAACCTGAATGTGAAATATCTTATTACAAATATCAGGTATTGCGAGATCACTTCATTGAATCTACTGAGATATATATATATGTATGTATATATATATCAATGTAACTCAGTCAGAACAATATTGTACAACCACGCCATCTTTCTAGCTACAGTTTTCTTAATACCACATCGTCAAAAACCATATCTGGAAATCGTGAGGATGTGATTCTTTTGACTAGTCCTCATGGAAAACGAACTATGCCCAGAGAATAAAACATTGAATTACTGTGAGCCTCTTATAAAACAAAGTTTTATTACACATCCATACTTCTTTGCATATCTGATAATTTTCAGACAGAAAAAAGATTTAGGTATTTGGACTTCCGTCGAGCTTGGCATCTAGGCTGTAAACGTTTCGCCACCAAACAAAGTTACGTCATCATTACGGAAGCGTTTACTTGTGAGTCACTTAGTGTATGAACTCAAACCTAAGCTCCCAAACACTTACGTACTGGTAATTCTATCTCATTTTGTGATAAAACGTCTGCAACCCAAATGCTAGGCTCGGCAAACATCCGTATAACTAACTAATCAACTCGAGCTACGGATAACATCACCACCATTGTCAACTACCAAAAGAAACAATGCTGAGAGAAATAATACTGGAAAGTGTACTTCCTGAACATTTCACAGACATTCATAACATAATGAACGACTGCAGTCAGTTAGTTCAGAAGAATCAAAATTAGGATGTATTTTATTTCTGCAACCTATATGAGAACATCTGAGAAAAGCCATAAAGCGCATACTGAAATCTGCCCTGTCTCATACATATCTTGCTACCCAACTACCTTTGGTTTAAACCATCGCAAGACCAGTGCTACATAATTACAAACGGAGTTCCCCAAACCAATTAGTTTCTCACTTTGTCTACCAGTTCACTTACAGTTGTAATGATGTACACATAGGCAGAATAGATCACCAACTATTTCAGCGAATGACAGAACACGTCTCAAATGGTTGAAACAACTGCTGCCGAAAGTCGCTATAAACCACGTAACAACAGATGACCGAGTTGAATCACCTAGCTTATACAAAATAGTATTACGCTATTGAGACTTGAAATAAGTCTTTAGCGAAACTTGCCAGCCTGCGCTGTGTGTTCAAAGTGATCGGAGCAACGGATCATGCTGTCGCGATGTTGAAGACACTGCGTAATCTGAATGTATGCGTGTCCATAATTTGTCTATCTTTATATGCCTGTCATAGACAACTTGCACACTTTACGTTTGCGAATGATGGGAGTAAACGAAATTTTAATATATCGTAACATGTCTTTCTTCTGCCCTGATGGTTCTGTTTCATCAGTGTGGTTGGGCACATTTCCTGCGCTTAGTCATACTATCTTGGAACTCTAACTTGCTCACAATTTTTTTAATGCAATTGTATACTGGGCTGTTAGTCTGTACTCTTTAATGATTTTTCCTACTTAGCCAGTCAACAGAATGCACATTCTCTATGGAAGCTAATTTATTAGGGAACGAGTCGTGTTCACGTGATATACACAATATGAATAGAAGCATTGTCCTGACAAATTACACTCGTTTGCTTACATGAAGAAAGGTGATAAAATGGAATGTTTTCTAGCCTGTGTGCAGAAGAGTCGGCTTCATATTTATCATGTGTTACGGGCAGTTCCCGTATTCAACAGGGTGACAGCCTCCCGCAACTCACCACTAAACGTCTACTGCTAGTGAGCGCATTGAAACACATTCTCCCGTCAGAGTTCATGTCAGGTACATTCAGAGAATTCCGCTCATCATTTAGTTGCAGGCAACATTAATGACGACTACAAGACTAAGCGTTACTGGCTCCACCGGTGATACATTTAACCGGGTTTATTTATCAAATATGCATGGAAACCTAATTACATTGTTCACAGCCCTAGTACCTGTCTTTAATCAATGCATTCCTCAGTAAGTTTAACCTTCTGTGTAAGTCTAACTTGGTCAGAAGTCATGCGCATTGAATTGTCGACTGGAGTTGGTCGAGAACCTACTGTGTTCACACTAGATATGATCGCGAAACCTCAGCAAACTTGATTGAGCGTTTTGAAATGTCATTTCGGTTGTGTCCATTATGGGGTCACCAGGAAACTGGACAACATGGTTGCCTCATTAGAACCTGGAATTGAGTTCACATCCCAGGCATGGCAAATAATGACCTTTAAAATGAGCGAAGCTTCAATGTTGCGCTCACTGTTGGACGTGACTGATTGGGCATTGCACTAAAATTAGTAATCTGCGTTCAAATGTGAGATCAATGAATTCATGTGGTTATCAGTGCATGCCTATGCTCTCAGCTAAATGAGTCGACAACTGTCAGGTTATACAGCAAGAAGTAAATCCAGATCTGCTTGCGTGAATTGGCAGCAGTCGCAACTTACCGTCTACTTTTTTCCTTGATATTTTTTCACTATTGTGTATAGTTCATTTCCATTCAGACAGCTTCTCTCTGCATTCTTTCTATTTAATTACGTTCAGTAAGAAAGGAGCTTTAAATTAAAAATCACTTGCAATTAATCGCAGCCGTTGACTTTCCGATCGGATCCTTCTGAAGTAAAGCATTACATTAGAGTTTCGATCATGTTAGAGCTAGTCACTACAGCTTACCTTTGATAAGGCTGGGACTAGAAATCCGGCAGCGGATTAATGAGACTACCGTGTAGACCACTCCACTGAGGACCTCAAACCAGATATATGAGACATCTCAGTCAAATTAGAGTGTGAATAACGCTGAGATTGCCCAATCATCTCGAAAAGAAATATAGAAACTGATCTACCGAGCCCAAACACTGGCACCAAGACGAAGACTGGTTTCCGTGGTGAATTCACAAGACTCATTAGATCTGACGAATATGGTATCACTTGTCGAAAGTGTTGGCAGAAAAGTCGACGGAGATGCAAAAACCGTAATCAACTTTCAGTGATGCTGGAAGTCAATCAACCAAAATCTCCTACCGCTCATCAATAATCAGAAAGATGTTACAACAAACGGTTGGACATTACTGAACAGACTGACGAAAATGTACATATCAATCCAGGTTCGCACCCAAAGTCTATCGATTATGGTAGACCACTGTCCACTCAGTACACATATGAGAGGAAGCCAATTCCGTATAGTACAGCCTCTGCGCTCCGACATGCTGTTTGCGATACGACAAGGGTTAAGCACATCAGTTTTTCGGTGACCTTATAACAAATGTCAAATCAGCGTTATTGCTGCCTCCTTGCCAAATGCCTTTCGAGTCGCGCTGGACTGTATCACTTATTTACGTTCAAGAACGCTTTGTCCTATGTTGTAATATGTTCCACTAGCATATGACACATTCTCACCCAACCGTTTTACAAAACCACCTGTGTTGTTGTTGTAGTAAGACGTGCAGGCTACGATGCAGCTTGATAGAGGATTTTAGAGGGCACGACTTTCATTACAGTGTGCGTTTCTACCGTAATACGGATGAGTATCTTTGCACAAGAGAATGTAGGAGGACGAAAAACGAAATGTTGTCGCTAAGAGCGCCGCTTTTCACCGTGTGAAGCCATCGATAGACGCTAACGTATACACAGTGCCTGATTCTACAGAAAGCACTACTCATCAACGGTGTTGTAAAGCAAACGACGGCACTAATAGCCTGTTTCGACTGTTTCGTGCACATGTCCTGGTTAGACTCCCGGCTGTTCCATTGAGCGCCAAGCTTGGAACATACGTTGCAGTCGTTACTCCATCACTCTGAAGGATCGAATTAATGTCGTCAATCCGAGCTGCCAAACTCGCCAATCGTCCCAGTTATTCGACATGCAGCATATCATTCAAAATCTCTCTCGAAGTTTCAGTTGATTTACTAGAGTCACATAAAGAGGTGCTTATTTTCAGCGGTTGCCAATGGTGTCCTAAATGTCATCGGTGTTTATACTCAAAAACATTTGGGGTATAGAATTATATTGAATCCGCTGTTTCATTTTGAAACGTTTGACCACCAATGCTCTTTTAGCTAACTGTTACCGACTTAAGGCTAATCGACTGGATCACCGTGCTCTATGGATGAATTCTGATCGTGTATGTGTGTGTGGTTTATTTTGTTCTACGAGCCCGAGAGCACGACTGCTCAGTCACAGGATCAGTACACACTAAAGTTGTCAAAGTAGTAGGTTGCAATAAGACGAGCTTGTCAAACAAACTGTCTTAACATGATTATCCAGCTGCCGCTGTTTATGGAGGTCACTCCAATTCTAAGACTTTGCCTTTTACTGTATGACGAAACGACCGCCGAATTTAGACAGAATTTTACAATCAGCGCAATAACAAAACATGTCAAACAGACTGAACAGACGATGAATCCGACAGTTTTTCGGTGGCAAGGTTTTTTCTAAACTAATGTGCACATTCCGAAGACTGGATCAACACTAATGTAATATTGATTCACTTCAAACAAAAGCAGCTGAAGATCAATGTTTCACTTGTCTGAGTTTTGACGGGCGTTTCTTGTTTTCCGTTTGTTTTGTTTCGCTGATTAACGGGATTTGAGAAGATTTTAATCTTAATAAACATATTGGTCTTTCTCCCATCTGTTAGGATCACTTACTGACGTACTTGCCTTAAATAGAGAAGCATAGAGAGGTTTGATACGCTGTGGGAGAGTTCAAACTTATTGAACTTTCTTGCGTTGTATGACAGACTGGTTGACCTTCTGAGGAAGAACCGAACACTCAGACATCATCATACTAGCGGGCGATTTTAATGCTCAGCTTGATAGTCTTTCTCCGGATGAGAAGCGGCTGGGAGGTATGTGTGGTGTCCGGGCACAACGCACTGATAACGGTGAAAGACTATTACAGCTATGTGCATCCCACGGTCTCTATATTTTGAGCACCGCATTCCAACACAGGAAGAAGCACTGTGTTACTTAGAGACCACTGTGTGCTTCTCAGCCGTGGACACAGTTGGATCATATAGCAGTTAGTTACAGATGACGCCATTCAGTTAAGGACAGTCGTGCCTTTTGGTGAAACCACCTGGATTTAGTCCATGCTGTTGTACGTGCCCGTTTCGTTTTGTCATTACACCCAAAGAACAAACGCCCGTAAATGTGAGGTACTTAACTAGCATTCGAGCGATGAGTGTATGAAGAGGGCATACCAGAGGGCGCTGGTGGAGAAGTTGTCCAGTTTGAGTCAGGTGAGGGAAACTACTGAATACAGGGGACAAGTTGCCGAAGCTATGAAAGCGTGTCGTGAAGGGGAATGTTCCGAAGGAGCTGCTCAGTTTCGACAGAACTGGATTGCCATCACGTCGATCAACCGCGTGAGCAAACGGCGCTCGATCCCACCTGGTTCTGAATATGATGACGACCGTCGAGAACTTAAACGCAAGCTGATTAGAAGTTTGAACAAACACCGTGAGCACTACTTGGTCGAACAATCGAAAGAGATGGAAGAAGTCTTTTTATCTGGGAATAGCAGAAGGCTTTTTTCCCTGATTCGTGATTGTACTGGCCGTCAAGTTGGTGTAAGCGAAACCATATGTGAAAACGATGGTTCACTTATCAACAATCAATCGCGCCGACTTGACAGGTGTGCTGAACATTTTGAAGAGCAGTTCAGTTGGCCTCAACCAGATTATGTGGACGACGGGACCGATTGATCAATTATTGCATTCCAGACGGCTCCCCGTCGGAAGCAGAAGTGGTCCTGGAGCTCAAGTTATTGAAGCGTAATAAGGCTCCTGGTCCACACTTCCTCTCTCTTTCTCTTTTCAAGGAGGATGACGAGAGGTTGATATCAGAACTGACAAAATTCCTCCAGACGATTTGGGAGACTGAAGAGGTGCCTCATGTTTGGTGCCTATCAACAGTCATTCCACATTTTCATAGAGCAGGCCCGAAGTCTATGTGACAACCACAGAGGCATCAGTTTGGTGTCAATTGCGTCCAAGTTATTCACTGGCCTTATTTTACGTCGGTTCACTAAGCCCAGAGAAAGCCAGATACGTGAAGAACAGGCAGGAGTTCGATCCGGTCGAGGGCGCATTGATCATAATTTCACCTTGAGACGGATCTTGGAACATTGGCACTTTTACAGACAACCGACAGTCGTTGCCTTTTGGACCTAAAGGCTGCTTTCGATTCAGTTGCTCGTAACGTTCTCTGGAGCTGTCTCCTTCGCAAGGGAGTGCCGGAGAAATACGTGAATCTGTTGAGATCACTGTATGCTCACTCTGCAAGCAGGGTGAGAGTTTATGGATAATTGTCTCGAGCGTTCATCACTTCTAGTGGTGTTCGTCAGAGGTGTCCGATTTCCGCCTTCCTGTTCAATTTTGTCATGGACGACATTCTGGAGGGTGCACCTGGAGATTACATTGGGCTTGGTGTTGAGCTTCTTCCTGGCGCTAAGTTGACCGATCTAGAGTATGCGGACAACACTGTCTTACTTAGCCCCTCTGCCGAAGACATGCAGCCTACTTTGGACAGGTTGAGAGACCGGGCTGGTTTGTATGGAATGCGCTTCGCACCTTCAAAATTCACAGTTTTGCTTCAAGCCTGGGACACTTCCACTCCTATTTTCTTTATTGTAGGTAATCCACTGGAGACTTTGAACAGTTTCACACACTTCGTTAGAACTATCTCGTCAGCCTGTAACATTGTTGATAAGATATCAGCGAGGACAGTAAAGGCACGAATTGCGTTTGCCAGCCTGCTTCATCTGTGGCATCGAAAAGATGTTAGCTTGTCGCTGAGAGGTAGAGTATATAATGCCTGTGTGCGCTCCATTTTGATTTATGTTTCGGAAACGTTGCCTATTCACAAAGATATCAACAGGCTCGCTGTGTCTGATCATCGTTGTCTTCGCCAACTGACCTATATTAAGTTGACTGATCTCGTGAGCAATACGGTAGATCGCCGGTGCGTATTCCGGAACGCTTGGAATGAGTAATCAATTAGTCAACTAATCACGGTGCACAGCATGAGATGGTTGGGTCACGTATTTCGTATGTCATCTAATCGTTTACCGTACTGGGTATTATATGCTGAGGCCACCAACGGTTAGGTAAAACCACATGGTGATCGAGCAACAACGTGGTCACGAAATATGAAGACCTTGACTGCTCCATTGAGCAAAGTGCATGGGGTCCTCGTGATCATTCAAACCACTGGTTAGGGACGCTATCCGAGATGGCGATGTGTCGCAGTCAATGGCGTATCTGTATCCACACCATTTCTTGTTCATTCTCTTAGTCTCCTGTTATTAACTTTTGACTTTCTTAGTAATGTTTTCTTCTAGGATTTTCCACGTCACTGTTGAGGTGAGCGGCGGCCTGAGCCACAGTACCTTTTGGTCAGGCTCATGGCTGTTATGATGATGATGATGATGATAGCCTAGGTAGTGGTTAGATGCGAACGCTCAATATAAGCATTGTTTTTTCCCCACGTGTTACCCGTACGCAGACGATTACTGTGAATTGCTGTTGCATTGAATTAACTCACCTGAATGTGGGATTCCCACGGCTTACCATTCTGTTCTAATGGAAACAACTGTATACAAGTTGATCTAGTTTCTGCCAAAATTTTCGTCACTCAATCGGTACACAAAACATAACTCATAAATCCCATCCCCAACAACCACAGATGAATAATATTCACGAACCCGAAGACATCGAGCAAATAGCGACATGCATACAAGACATAAACTTAACGTCACTCAAAACTGATCCAAACTTTCTTTTGTACAGAAGCGTTTTAGCTAGTTTCTTTGGAAGTAATCATTGAGACTCGTCAGTAGTGCACATACTCGCCACGGCAGATATTTAAAGTTCGGCCTTGACGTCGTGGAACAATTGTGTGAAACACTGAGTCATCGACCTGATAGTAATGACTGAAACTATCCTGTGCAAATACCCAACCCTATTCGCTTGTGGGTAATGATTTGCTAACCCGAACATCTCTAGAACAGACACTAACTGTCCTGTTAATTCCAATAAGTGACCCCATAGTTGAAAACACAGAATAGTTAGTATGGTAAGCGACGGTTGGATTATCTGGTCAAGTTAATTAGCGAGTTGACGACGTGAAATTTATCACTGATTTCGAGTCTGCCGATTATTGGACATTTACACATTTTTACGTTTAAGTGACGTGTACGTAAAAAGTTCTATCAACTAGTACATCCCAGTGAGCTACGAAAGGAATGTTGTTGCGCATGACATTTGACATGTCATTGTTGGCTTTTTTCAAGTGTTTTGGGAGAAACTACATTTCTTCATTTAAAACTAGTAAATACGAGTTTACAGTAGTTCTTCAGAAGTAGGCGAATGGCATTCGATTACTTAAGTCCTATGACAGACGGAAACACGAAATTGACAGTTTATAAAGGATTACACGAAAAATCGATTATCACATGTAAACAAATGCCAAAGTTTCCCAGGATTTCTGCTTCGAAAACGTTTTCCCAATACATTGTTATTGTTAAAACCTGCTGCTTATTTGTAGGAAGTTCTGGAGTTAAAATCTGGAGGTCGATCAACATCAACGTTTGTTTTATGAAGATGATTTCTTGAATCATATTTGGTGTGTGTCCAATATAATTTGTCCATACAAACCTAATTTTCTCACAATCCTGCTAACTCCCAGCGTACATTGGTTTTGAAGCAGATTATCGTGTGCACTTAGAAACAGCTAAAAACAAAACGTTCAGTGTCCAGTAAGTATACTTTTTTTCTGCTCGAAAGAAATTGATAAACCCATCAAATAATAAGCAGCCGTGATACAGGCTTGGATGGACAGCTACTGACAGTGAACGTTTCAAGGAAAATCGTGACCGACAAATCATAGCAAAAAAGTCGTCCAGTTCAAAATTTTATAAAGCCTGCACAAACCTCATGAGCTGTACACAGTGAGAACTGATTGGTCTCTGGATACTGTAACTTCTGAATGCATTACAAAGTGGTTGCCTACAGAAATGGGGCGCTGGCCATATCAACAACCTCACACTACCAAATTCGTCCTCAGGTTTCCACCACATGTTCGAGACAGATGACAAGATGGTAGTCACCACGGCGCCACAAGAGAACGCATCGTACAATTTGATATGGTATCATAAAACAGACACATCTGTCCTGTCTTGTGTTTGCAACTAGTTTCTGTTGACACTCCAACTACCTTGGTAGACTATGATGGCCCGACAAGGAACGATTAGTCATATATGACCATCTGCATGTACACTGCTTCTATGATTCCATCCGTTCCATAAATGTGTCTTTGGTTCTCTGTAGCCTGGTTAACTGAATACGTGTGTTCAGATTATTGACCTGGAAGCATCTAACGTATGAAGCAATTTAACTGTGTCAACGATGTGCATGTAGTGTTTGGTGTATAAAAACGAGACCCCTCACCACTTATCAGAAATGAACATATCTTCTCGGTAGGTTTTTAATTCATAATGACGTTCATATTGAATATGTTAGAAATGAGTATTTTCAATAGGATTGATGGCGAAATGGTTACAATGAAGTATACGTTCAGTCTAACCCTGTTGACGACTGTTCTGCCAACATACCGCATGCTTTTAACTTACCACAATCCCAATCCGAACAGAGTAATTTGCCTTCAAAAGATACAGATACCAAATAGGTCGTAGATTGGTTTACGGGTTTAATGGTGCTTCGTTTGTCCTCAATCAGTTCCCATTCCTCTGTCTGATGGAAAACACCGAAATCAGATTGGGCGTCAGATGGTGTGTTCGAAATTCGTTTCAGGTGTTTCAGTAGGCCTGAAAAATAGATTAGTTTTACAAGCGTGTGTATCGGAAATTATATGAACGTTTTGCTTGTTTGCGAAGTTCTGCCACCAAACGTACACATTGCAATCAGATACTTAGCTGGGGTGGGGTAACTAAATCCAAAGGAAACATGTTAGCAAATCAACTTTGATGAGCAAAACAAATCTGTATTCAAAGTACACCTGATGAATTCACCCACAGAAAACCGGCATTGAAGCAACGACTACTTAAATAGATAGGAATATGCAGTTAGACGGTAATCGTCTGTTCTGTACTTGTGAATGTTGTCCCAAAAACCAGAAGTACATGACACTCAGGCTTTCATGTTAATTTCGCAAGTACTGCATAAAACCGCAAAACTATGTCCACTATAATTCGGTACATTTATCAATGTCCTTGAGTATGGCGTCCACTATGTCTCATTCAAGACAGAGGGCATATGAAGATTTACTTGGCAAAGATTTCGTCGACCGTGAAATATAAATTGGCTTGGAAACAGGAGTCGTGAGTGGTTTTGGCACACACAGACTACACACAATTACTGGTTTGTAGCCAGAGATTTGGTTAGGTTAAAGTTGAACATCAAACACGCTTGATCGCAGCCTTAACACCCAGATAAACTTTTTGGTCAGTCTCTTTCAAAAAGAAGCGTTAGAATGGAGTTTCGTTTTCATTAGAGCTCGTCAGAAATGCATATCTATCCAGCAACCGGTATTAGAACTCCGGCCACATTCGGCAACATGATTATTCTTGAGAAAATAAAACTATCAAACGTTTAGGTATGATAAGTAGATCGAGCCTAATATGACATCAACGACGCGGTGATCAACATGGTTGCCTCGTGAAAGCGTGGCTGCAATCCCAGTTTTTTCTTGGCAAGAATAAGCACTTCTGACGAGCCCTAGTGAGAGCGAAACTCGAGTCTAGTGCTTCTTTTAGAAAGGGGTTGACTGGAAGTGAATTTGAATGCGAAGACTGCGGTCATACGTGTTTAACCGGAAATTAGCGGACGCACACAATTCTATAAGTTTACACGATGAGGTAATCAAGTCTACGGACATACCTCAAAGGTTGGACATGAATGTTTACTGTAAAGAAGGTGAAACGTTGCATGCCTTAAGCCCATATCAGTATATCTCCTCTCAAGATTGCGCATCAATGTGGGTGTTTGGAGGTGGAAAACTAGGTACTATACTGTGTGCATGCCATTTGATTTATCCCTGTTGGTAGTGGATATCGATAACAATGAAAAATTGAAACATTGCTCTCCCCTCAATAACTTTGTCCGCGCAGAATGATAACATGTTGCGATTTGCTAACATGTCGTTTACCCTCATCAGTCGCAAGCGCAAGACGTGCAAGTTATATGTGACTGACAATGGCATCGATTTGTCAGCCATGGCTGCCGCGCAAGCGACTGACCCTTCAATCGAACATCTTCGTCAAAACAGCTCTCTTACAATCCAACCCGTACCTTTGACATCGTCAGATGGAACAATCCTCTGCGACACTTCCCGGAGCACACATCGCCTTGCAATGCCTGCATCCTTCCACCGCACAGTGTTTGATACACGACACAGTTTGTCTCTTCCTGGCATACGCGCTTGTTGCTGAATGTTTCGTATGGCCTAAGGTAAACCATGATGTCCGCAATTGGAGCTGTTCTTGTTTCCAAAGGTAACGTTCCAAAGTCCACCACCATAAAAAAAAATGCCCCTCTGGCAATTTTACTTTGCCAGACGCACGTTTTCACTAAGTGACGGTCGATAAAGTGGGCTCCTTACCATCCACAAATGGCTCTGTTAATTTGTTGACGCGTTTTGACTGCTTTACAAGGTGGTCTCCAGCCATACCGCTACCTAACTCCTTAAAAACGGCAGCCAGCGCCCTTTTAGAACGTTGGGTGGAACAATTCGGTTGTCCAGCAATGGTGAACACAGATCGTGGATCGTACTTTGAAGGACATTTCGCAGCCGTCTTAAATACGCTGGGATGCAAGCACATTCGCGTTACGACTTGTTATCTGGCAGCAAATGGGATGGTTGAACGTCTTCATCGTTAACTCAAAGCCGCTCTTAGTGCCCATGCTAATCCTCCTTCGAAAGAAGTACTCCTGCTAGTACTTTTAAGAATGCGCAACACTGTCAAATAAGAGTTAAATTCTACCGCAGCAGAACTAGTCTTTGGGTGCACACTTAGGTTATCAGGTTAACTTGTCTCATCAGCACCTCCGCCACCGTACGATCACGGTAGCTACACAGCTCGTTTGGCGCACCACATGCAGAAGCTAGGCACGGTGCAACCTAAGGGGCAGTCGTCAACTGTACGTGTACTTTCTTCGTGCAGACATGTTTTCCTTCGTACGGTTGACCTTCGTCGACCACTGTAATTCTCATACACTGCCCCCCACCGTGTCCTTACAATAGATACGAAAACTTTCACTGTTAGCCGCAACGGCAAACTCGAGATAGTTTCTGTCGTCAGGCTGAAACCAGCATTTATGGAGGAATCATCAGCCCCACTTCCGTCGACAAGTAACGTTCCTCGCTGGGAACCCCAGGTGCCAGCAGAAATCGCTCCGTCCCCAGAACCCTCTCCGACCACAACCCATGCTCCCTCTACCTTTAAACATAAACGTCTTAGTAGGGAGCTTCCCAACCTGTACGGTTTGCAGAGTATGTTGACGTTTCTTATTTTTGGGAATGCCGTTTTTCCGTATAACATACACACAACCGTACTCATCGTTTTTGTCCAACTGTTCTTCTGAGTTACGGTATGTTTGGACACAGCGATATAAAACAAAAACAAGTTGCTGTTTTGACTCTCATGCCTTTGAAACAGTTCATTCCCTTTAGAAGCTTGAACAACACCGTTAGAATACGAACACTGGTAGATGCAAGCATTTCGTATTGACCCATCAGTACCAGCGTTACAATAAAATGAAACGTTTTTTTATATCGAGCAGTTAGGGGTGGGTAGTCTGGATAGTCAACCGATGGGTTAAGAAAGGTCACGAAGTCTAGGGCAGGGTCAAGCCCACGAACAATTGTTTTTGAACACGCAGAGCTGGCTTCAGTCGACTGATTGCGACAGCCTCAGCAAACCGCAAGAATCTTTGATTGGGATGACGTAATAAGATTCTGAATGCAGAAGCAGGATCGACCATGTGACCGTTTTTCAGGATGTCTTGCGACTGCGGATACTGGTTGTTTGTGTGGTTCAACAACATTGCCGTTCTTCGGTAATACTGAGTTCTGCATCCATTTAGGCAAGTGTTCCTTCACTCTGGAAATGAAGCACCTCTCGGTTCTGTCTATGTAACTTTCTTTCCAGTTACATGCAAATTGGTAGATACAGTGTGAGGTAGCACCGACAGGTTGATCTCCCTTGACTGAAGGCACAGGCAGCTTCTGAGTTCGAGCTAGTGCACAAAGCTGGGCTGCGTTGAATGTTCGTTTAATCGAATTAATCAGTCTTTGCGTCGTCTGATGCTTACTGTAATCGCCTTTAGAAGGCACTTCTATATAAACCTTCTTCTTTCTTACAGTGACCACCGGTTCGGGTGGCGGTTTCAGCCTACTGTGCATTTCTGTGAAACTTTTTGGGTAACCACTTGATTGTAGTACAGTGGTGATTAAATCTAATTCCTCCACAAGACTGTATTGTGTACAGATTCATCTTACGCGTGTAAATAGTGTATTCACTAGCGCGCTGTTTTGATGGGCTGGTGTGAAACTACTAATTACAGCGATCGATCCATCGCAAAGCCACATGGAGTGGACAATATCTCCAGTTCTCCAGCTTTTCCCCGATAGCATACAAGCGGGGTTAGATCAAAACTCTATTTCATAGGGCCGTTCATAGATATTCACAGCAAGGCGACTAAAGGCAGTGGACCAGTATAAATAGCTCAAAAGAAGGATATATTTATATTTTTGCAATTCAAGGGCAAATGACATTAAGCACAAACTGTAGTGTGCCCTATCCCGCACGTATGCGGCTGCCCAATTACGCTTGGTTCAAACCACCAAAGCACCCGTTCTAAACAATCGCGAACGCAGTCTGTCTGACCATTCTGTTCTCATGTTGTCTATCAGTTGACTTGCAGTTGCGGTGACGTTTATATAGGCAGATCAGACCGACGGTTAACTCAGCAAGTGACAGAATGCGTCCCAAACTGGTTAAAATTACTCACGATACAACAGTCTGAAACCGGTGAATCCCTTACTCAAAGCCCCGCATCATCGATTGTCAGACACCTCATGATACCAGGTCACCAGGTTGACCCACTTAAACCATTCAAAATTCTGGTGCATCATCAGAACCCGAAGCTACTGGCCTTTAGCGATGTCATGTTGATCAGAGCTCACCAGCCAGCGCAATGTGCAGGAAAGTGGTTCAGTCAACCCATAGAGTTGCCGTGGTGGTGATGACGTAACACGTGGCGTGAATGTATGTGTGTCCATACATTCCCTACCTCTAATTGTCTGTCATATATAACTTGCATGTTTTACGTTTCCAACTGATGAGAGTAGACGAAATGTTAACATATCGCAACAGATGTCTTCTTTCTGCATTGATGAAAAGTAAGAATAAAATGTTTTAATTATCTCTGGTGAAATACTCTCCAACTGATGGTATTTCACATACAACTATAAATTTACTGAAACAATCACAATGACTCATTAAATCGGAGGAGCTAATCATTGTACTAACTGAGGTGATAGATTAGCAAGCTTGGTTTACTTAAATAGGTTGACTTGTTAATACATTTGGCGCTTGAACAGCGACACTGATAGAAGATTATTGCAAACTGATATATAACATAAAGATTGTGTCAGAACTACAACATTTTCAGATGTCTAGATTTTAGAAGAAATTTCCTCTATGTGCTTAAAAGATTCCGAGGACTTGCATTCGAAGACAGATCTCTTCATTATGATGAAACCAAGTGTCGTCCTGGCAGTAAATCCGCTTTTAGATTATTGATCTATACCAGTTGTATACGAATGGGATCTTCTGAAACTAACGAGCAATCTGGCGTTGTAGTTTCGTAAATACCTCGAAGACTACTGACTTGAAATAGATGAGAACTTCCCGGACATTCCGGTCTGTCTGCTATCCCCTTTGTGTTAAAATCCGTGCGCAAGGCATGTTACTAGTTGATTTCATTTGCAAGCCAGACATATGGAAGAATATTTCAACTAAGCTGTTTCCAATTCTGAAGGGGGCAAGCCCCGATCACTCTGTTGTTGGCTTTTTGTTGATTGAAGACTTTAATGCACTTTTTGAGTAGAGGCTGTTTGCAATATTACTAAAATATTACTGTAATATTGCTAAGAATGGTTGTGCAAGATTTTTGAAAACAGCTCAGTGTGCAGCCAGAAATAAGTCCGGTTGTAGATCGAACATTTACATGAAGGCCATATGCAGTTCACCTTTGCTTTATAAGTTCAAAAACCGTAATTCCACTGCTGTGAGGATTTGAAGTGATTAACATTGTCGTTTTAATTGTCCCTAACGACTTGAATGAACGAACTAGCAAAAGAAACGCGTGTCAGCATGCTCGTCAAAATCTTCCGATAGGTGGTGTATTAAGAGAACAATAAAGATGCATAAGTTGCAGCAGGTTGAGCTCTAGGTGTTTTTCTAATTCATCTAGCTCTGGTAGTCATGATCACCGTCAGAGGTTGAGGCGTTCCACTAAGACATCAACTAACCACCCGGTCACGCGACACTAACGTATAGACCACCTCGGTGAGCAATCTCTAGACTTTTCTCACCTGACTGGAGGTCTTTACTTAGCATAGCTTTCCCTGTGTCTGTAGCATTGTACTGCTACTCTTTGTTCTGAATAAAATCATAAACATACGCGTATGCTGCCGTCTCATACATAGATTCGCTTAAACACGTGGTGACTCCAGTGTGTTCAAGTTGGTTGGCATTGGTTTCCATCGTTCTAGTACTTCCGTATACTTATTGTCTCCTTGCAGAAAGAATGCAATTAATTCTACCTGGCATACAACACACGACAATGTGTTGTATGCCTGCAACGAGGCCAATCAACTCCACTGTCCAATCTCGTTTTCCGTACGAATGTTTGCTGATTTTTTCTCAGAAACACGCTCATGCAGCATGTGTAAACCAGATAGCCTTCCACTTTGGGAGATCGTATTACGGAACTGTTTTGTTTAAGGTGCTGGAAGCCTATTATTGGTCAAGTGTAACTGTGAGGAGTTTAGAATAAGTGACACTAACCTGCAGAGAACTCTCAGTGATACAGAATGGATTAAAATAGTTTGCAGGTCTTGGTGATTGACACCCTTGCTTCAAAGTGCCAAAAATGTTATCGTTATTCTTCTCCTCTCGTACACAACTCATTCTAATAGATATACACGGCGACCACAATTTGGAATCACTTGTGTCAATGACGTGACATGGGACATGGAACAAAAACCATACAGCATACGAAGCTGTTTCCGAAACTGTTAGTTTGATCACAATCTCACAACATCCTTGGTAACTTAGTAAGTGAGGATATACACATAAAAACAATCAACAGTATACAGTTCTGTTTAGTGACTGCTCATCTTTTCATATAAACAACTAAACCTTACATTGACTTCTCTCTGATAAGCACCGAGGGTTCTCTTTGCTTGATAAAATTACGTGATCGATTAATATTAATTAAATCTCCACGGAAATAAGCATGTTTTTCTCAGTATCCGTTAATTACATTTTTCCTACATCTAACAATATCTAATCAATCATTCAAACAATAACCATGCACGTAACTGAATGTTCTGCTCATTTGTTCCACCTGGTAGGTTATCGATTTATTTTGTATTTTTAACAAACCTTCAAAGAAGCAGCAGTAGAATTTCCAGTCAACAGTATATGAATCTTCTTTTCAATCACTTTCAAACACACGAACATTTGCACCTCCAATTTTCCCATTCTGTGATGATTTTGTTATCCAATATTTCCAAGTAGATTGAACATCATCCACAATTGGTCACAGCTGTCGCATTTCCATAAACTTTCCAGGCGGCTGCTTTTGAAAACAAGCACTAGACTCGAGTTTCGCTTTCATCAGAGCAACTCGTCAGTAGTGAATATACTTGTCACGGTCGGGATTAGAGCTCCGGTCACGCTTTTGTTAGGCAACCATGTTGACTACTGCGTTATTCGCCTCGAATTAAGTGTGACCGGAATTCCAATCCTGGCAGTGGCAAGGGTATGCACAACTGACAAGCCGCTCTCTAATGAGAGTCAAACTCGAGTCTAGTGCTTCAGCAGTTCGATAGGGGCCGACTGGAAAGTCTATGGGAATGTGACAGCTGCGCCCAATTGTGTGTGAAGTTCAACTTGAGTTTAACCAAGTCCCTTACTACTCATCAGTTCCTTAGAATTCTCTAAATGTACTTGAATAGTTTCATTAACAAGTATTTGTTTGCTTTGTCCTTCATTATTTATTAAATAAATAGAGCTCGTCATAAACAGAACCTCTTCATTTCTAAGGCAAAAGTGTAAACCAATTACAGTTATGTACAACTGTCAACTGACGTAGATAATTACCAGGCTCACAAAGTAGTTCATTCTTATTCTGACTACCCTGTGAAACAAGATTATCGGCTTGCCTGTCCTTAATTTAATTTGGGTGTGAATGAATAGATTTGTAAACATTTAATGGTTAACGTGCACAGAAGCACATTAATGGAGACAGCTCAAAATCTAGCGAACCACTCATTAGGCTACCACGATAGCCTGAACGGTTGACTCATACAATTTGTCTGCCCTGAAACTGATAGCAGTTCCCGTTTCATGTGAATCCAGTCGATGCTTGTTTTTATTGTTGTTGCTATCCGCATATATACATGTTCTAATGTTTTACGTTCGTGACTAAAGAAAGTAAACAAAATGGTAACATCTTGCAACGTATGTCTTCTATCGTTATTAGTGAACTGGATCAATGGAACTCAGTGTTTTATATATCACGATAGAGTCAAAAACAGTGATAGCAAACTCGTTGGAGTGGACTGTATTGTGGAGATAACCGTCTCATAATGAACACAGAAATATTTGAAATGTCTGTTTTACAAGACAAAACAGATCTGTTATGTGAATGGGAGTCTGCTTAGTCAATAATTTATAGTAAGATTAGTGTCAATGTAAACAACTGTAACGTTTTGCAGCATGAAGACTGTGTGACATACCGCATAAACACAATAGATTTGACTGAATACAATAAAACAAAGAATGGTGGAGGACGAGTCACTGCTTAGGGAAAAACAGTCGTTACAGTTAGTACTTCGTTCTTGGTGCACTGTAGTTTCAGAAAACAAAGTATGTTTCAGTTACTTACTAACTGCAATTTTATAATTTCTAATTTCCTCGTTGTATGACTTTGGACGAACGTTGTCGACCCGCACCCAGTCATTCAGGATTTATTTCAAATGTTATGTGCGGATATTACTGTACGGGATGCTCCAATAAGAACCTCTCGGGAACATGAAATTTCACGGGATAAAATAGTTATTATGCACTGAATACCTCTTCCATTGGAATGTACATCCCACATCTATGCCAGAAATATCTTTTGGTCACTGGAGTTGGTCTGGAAAACAGTACGTCATTGTTGTCTGTCTAAAACCTAGTTGATTATACACTAACCCTATGTCGGATCACTAAGACACATACAATCCCTGGTAAACGACAGTCGCACATGTCTTACAAGTTAAAATCGTAATTACATCCACAAACGAAATGCTCATGATAGCTTGAGAGCGTTGTTGTTCATTGTTGACATCCCAGCCACAGCATGCATTATAGCTTCACGTTAAACAACAACTTCTCTTGGTGAAACACTTTTAGTTATTGAAATGAGTCTGTCACATTGTCTTACTCACTAGTGACAGTCATTGGTAAGTTTGACGCATAATACACGAAGAAGAGGAAACTAAATTCTCACTGCATCAAGGTATAGGTTTTGAACAAAAAATCTACGTATTCGAAAATTTACTTCCACCCATAGAAGGAACAGTATATTGGGATATTAAGAAGATTGTGGATTTCTCTATTATATCTGATATGAGCTCCGTTTTGTTTTAATTCATGTTAGTGTGTTATTTTGTATTTTTCATATCTTCACTCATATCCTACGTGGTAAAATGCCTCATCCAATGGCGAAAAGGAAATATTTACGTCAAATAGAGGGTGATTCTTTCCGACCAGGATCATGGTAAATCAATTTTATGAAGGTAGAGGGATTGTTTTCTTTGGAATTGATGAAAACCATAATCTAGCATTGCTGATATTGTCATGTTCCATACGATAGGGTCTGAACTTCATCACCACCGACGGTAAAAGAAGTGCTGTTATCACCGAATGCATGTTTATTCTGTTTTTTCATGCAATGATCAAAAAATAACTTGGTTTTCCTATTTTTAACATGATCTTCAAGAAGTCTTACCTTCGTGGCATCGATTCACATCAATAAAGCACCTTTTATCTTCACACAAAAGTTTGCCCCCTCCATTTTTATTGCCTTGAGAATCATCGAATTTGCCGAAAGAATGGATCATCTGGCAAGTACCCGAAAACCTGTCTTTTTGAAAGTGCATCGCCTCACACATTGGTGCTTTCAAACAGGCTTCACGACATTCATTCTGGGAGACGTGGCGCATGTAACGGAATACAACACCGGTGTAGTCGATGGATTGTGTTTGCGGGAGCACTTGATAACAGTTGTCGAATGCTGAATTATTTACATAATAAAAGTTGATATTTGTTAATTTGAGATGTAGATCAGTTTGTATTGAGCATCCGATTATCCTGAACATTGATAATGATACATTATATATAATAAACACTTACCGAGATGTGAAAACTAGCTATCACACGGATACTTGGTATACTCCAAATATCATAGCTAACAGCTGCGCTTTGTCGCTCTTTTTCTTCTTTCATAGAAGTTGACAGTTGATGAAGATTTTTTTAACTGAGCCAATGAACGACAGAAATATCTAAAGCTTCTAAGAGAACTCCGAAGACATAGAAAACATTACTGGAGTGAAGACCGAGGGACAAAGCCGGCTGCCCCGATTATGATACTCTAGGGCAGGTTGAATGTTATTCTGCGAGCAGTGCAAAATCGTCTCATGGTACTAGGATTAGCTGTCCCGAACTGGACATTGACCTCCGAGTTTGAAACTACGTCATCTGTCAAGAGGCAGTGCAGCAGTTCAAGTGTTCCTGGTGTGACCCCGTAGGTGACGCTGTCATCCCCACCAGAAAATTACAGATAGCGTTATCGAAAGCTATACTGCAGTTGGCCAAGACCTGACAACAACGCATGTTCATGGTCTGGTTCGTGAAGGCGATAAAGCCAAAACAGTGCGGGAACAACTCAGTATCGTTCACACCGCCCGTTTGACAACTCTAGGAAATTTGCCCGAGTGGTGAATGTCAACCGGGTTAATGCGAACTAAGCCGCTGAGTTAGACGAACGTGTAGTCGTAATGGAAAAGTTAACTCAAGGAATAACATCGGTGAGACCAACGAAGAACTCGAGCAGCATAATAGTTATTTATTCAGTGAAATGAAACAGCAGTCAGATGAGCTAACCATGTTCACCATTACTACTCACTTGCATATAACGATAATCCAGAAACGAAATACACCTCAATGACACTTTTCAACAGGGAAAGCTCCATTGCTTGTTTGATGGAATTTGGAAATTTTTACTCCTCCTTAGTGTTTCAACTGTTCAATAAGTATCTCTATCTGAACATCCAAGGTCAGCACTGTTAAAAAACCTCTACTTACTGAACTACGCGATCTCCTGGAAAGTAACGTGTCGACCTATGACATCAGGCACCTTTCAAGAGTTTGACAATACCAGAGATTTTGTTTAAAGTTTGACACACTTAGATTTTAGACTTTGGTTACATTCCAATAAGTATTCGACGTTTTCAACATACGGTAATCACCTACTGGCTTCTATTCATCAGTTTTGGCACAGGCTATCTGAAAGACGAAGATTCCGATAATCACATTAAACATCGTATCAAATCCGAAGTAAACTATCCGATAACTTGCTCTCATTAAATAACTTGCTTGCCAACGAATGACTTGATAAGATCAATTAGGTCTCTCAAGCCTGAAGTCCACTTTGGACATGCTTAAAAATCTTATACAGACGAACCAACGTGATTTGTTTAGCGTAAGCCGTTTAGTCGTTCGGGTCAAGAAGCAAAACGAACTCAGCGCATGCCCACACTCGTTTCACATGAGTGTTGGGAAAACTAAGCTTAACGTGAAATAGTTGAATATGATACCCAAATGTTACATTTCGTTAGAATAAGAAGAAAGCCTTCAAAATGTGCTAAAATAAATATTTGATCAGAAATGACGACTCAGAATACCATCAGTTGACAATCTCGGACAAATTATTGAGATAGCTGATGAGTAGTCAAGGATTTGGCTGATCTCAAGTTGAACCTCATTCACCTGTGACTGTAAGTTTTGCATCCGCAGATGTTTTCCGATCCGTTTTTTTTTGAAAAGGAGCATCAAACTCGATTTATGTCCAAGCTATAGATAATCAACGGTGGCACGACCGTGCGTCAAGGATCAACAAATCGTAGCTTCAACTTCCAAAATAACACGCGAACTTTCTACTTTATTTCCTGGCCTTATTGCATTTTATGTTTGCTGTCTACTGTTCAAGTATTTTACACAGTAGAACGTTACACTAAGTTAAAATTTACAGTGCTTGACGGTCACTGTGGTACTGGGTTAATTTTTCATGTGGTACATTTTGCCACTTTCTTAGTCCTAAGATATTGCTTGCAGAATTGTTGTATAACAAATTTTTCAAACCGCTATTTTACTTCGTTTGTAAACCACTACACTTTAAATTATTAATAGTAGGTATACTGTATAAATTATACTTGTTCATTTGCAACTCAGCGTGGTAAATAACGTGTTCAGGAACATGGTATTCTTCTCATCAATAAACTGGTTAGTCGGAAACCTTGTGAGCTCCATGCTTTGTTGAAGTTTCATCGCCTTTACAGATAGAACTGTAACCTGCGATCAGTTTACTAGAACGTTACAGAGAGTCTGGTTCCAACGAACTCCCTTTTGCTTTTTAGTGGATAGGAGTCAACCCGGGCAAAAGAGCTGATGATTTCCGGAAAATGAACAGGCGAAACCATTTCGAGTATCTGGGATCTGGCTAACTATCTCTTTATAGTTTAAAATGGATCACAAGTTTATGTGCAGAGATTGACTTGATTCTTGTTGTGTTCAAGTTAACTGCAGCTGTTGTACCTTGTGAACTAAAGGAAATGCATAATCATTGCATAAGATAAACCAGAGCGAGGTATTGCTTTGAAAATGCTTGTACTGAGAGCGCATTTGCACACCGTCAAATCTCTGAACAGTCACATGAGTGCACAGAAGAAACAGTTTTTGTCGACCGGGTCCTTACACAGATCTCTAACTTAGTCTTTAAAATATGCACTTCGGGAACATCTATCAAAAGAAGAATGTGACCGGGAATTGCAAGCATCCTGATACTGTCAGATCCCAGGCGAGAGTAAAAATTGAGACCCCATAATCTGCCTTCGTCTTTTCAAATGGTGCACAACAAGTTAGCTCAGCATCTCTTCTCCAGTAGAGTTTTACGAAGAAGGAACACTTGAAGTGCGTTGCGGAAGACTGCAAATATGATTGTGTAAAAACGACGTGAAACGCCAGACTGTCAAAATTTCGTTGTGCAAACGACACCGTCAAAGATTATGAGGGTTAATACAGTGTCCAGAAAACCTTTAATGCAGGTCTACTAAAAGTTTCAGGATCCAGATTATTTCAACTTGAGCAACACCCAGACTTGATAGCAGCCCTCACGTTCATGTACGTCTTTCGGCTGACGTATCTCCGGTCCGGAACAGGCTATGCCCTACTGATGAGTCCTAATGAGACTGAAACCCGAGTTTAGGGCATCCTTTTGGATTGATTTAACGCGTGATCTTCCAACAGGTGTGGACAGTGTTCAAGTTATAAAGCCCAAAATATATCCTGTGGATATCGAGATAATCATATGCAGTACGACTTATATCAGAGCTGGTGAAATTGTGAAACATATCGTGAGTCGTTTAGCTAACATTTTCGTGACGTTTCTCAGGTTACGCTTAGTATGAAGATTGACAAGTCTTCATTCTTTATGTGAGACGTTGAGTGATTGGTGACGTTGTAGAGCAGTATGGCTGTATGACTGTTAAATGTGGCTTGTTCGTGAGGAGATTGCTAATGAAGTGTCTTCGGTTAATTCGAACACTTTGCCTCTATTAATCAATGCGTCCTCTCAACAATAAAGGCACCGCCCCAGGAAGCAGAATGATCTTATCTCACGTGCCTCGCTGGTACGGGCACGCCAAACAAGTGTTGCTTCACATGTCAGGCTGTTCGTTTGTATGTGATATGTGAGGCTGAAAGTGACAGTCTGATGGATATCATAGGTCCAGGCTTCCAGGTGTGAAGACCATGTCATCAGAGTTTACCCCAATGGGGCGTTGTCATTTTTCAGGCTGGAGTCCGAAGGACACTTAACAAACCTAGCTGAATTTGCTGTCTGAAATGGCAAGGAATGTGAGCCAGTTTCACTCGTATAATCAGTCTGTCCGTGTTTCATTCATTATGTCTTTCTCTGTCTTCATATTAAGTGATGCGTAATTCACCTGTCTAGTGTGCTTCGCATGCCCTCCGTAACTAACTATATTGATGATATCAAATCTGAGCTGCCACATCAGCGCATGAAATGATCTGTAAATTTTGAAATCTGTCCACGCGGTTATCATTTCTCACCCAAGCTGAATTCACGAAGGTCAGAAAAAAACCTAAGCAACTTTTTTTCCCCAATAAACAGTCCAAGACCCAGATCATGTAAATTAAACGCCGTCCTCATTTGGTTACGTCCGTCACACGCAAAGTCATGTTCAATGCGACGCCAGTTGCGCAGTGGTCGATTCGATTGTCCCTTGAACGCGTGCCGTACTTCCAATTTCCGGTCGTGACCCAAATATACACTACTGGGTCCTAATAAGAGCAAAGATGTGGTCTATTTCCCGTTTTAGAGATGGATTAAATGAAATGTCTTTACACTAGAGTATTATTCCAATGTTTTGTTAGACTTATAAAATGATGAGGTTTGTTTCCAATAATAGCTCCATAAATAGAGGATATTGACGACAGATTTAACAGTGACAAATCAACAACGTTGCTTATTCACATGACGTAACTAAAAAAGCATATCAGCTTTAAACTAGCGTGATATGGAACCCATAAACCTACATTGGCTAAGACATACATAGCGAAAGTTCCAGACCAGGGTTACGACAGTACCATAAATTTGAGTAGCAAATATCAGCTTCTTGTCCCAGATAAACATGTGTTCAAGGCCTAACAGAGTACTGCTATACTTGTGAAGGTTGAATAGATTTTACCGTTTCCACTTTGGTGACTGATAGGAAAAAAGCCGTTTCTTTACACAAGACATGTTACTTACCGCCATCTGTTGATTTCAAAGTTATTCCGAGGAATCACAACACCTTCGAAAGGAAGAAAATCTACCTCTGAAAATCCACAAATCGCCTGGACTCATATCAACAACAAGGAACACACTTTTCAGTGTACCGTATGATCCGGCAGCTGGGCTAAAATTTTAGAAGGAGGACAACAATATTTCATTGATGTACTCCATTACTCCTTCTCTCTTGTTGTATAAAGTCGAGGAGGAAATTCTGGTTTCTTGATACTCGGGTAATGAAAGTTTTACTCATTTTCCTAACACTGACGAACCGGTGACATTGACGTAATAAGAAAGTTCCACTGTCATGTGTTGGTGAGTGACCGGCGATAAATGTATGCAACTTTACTGAGACAAACTGTTTTAAACAATATGCAACAAGCGGAGGATCGGTATGTTCATGCTAAGGTGGTACGTAAGGGTACACAACATTTGTATTAGTCTGTGATCTGTTCCTTTTTGTGATGCTAAATGTTATATCATTTGATGATAAGTCCATATTTTACTTAAAATTGAACTGTTTTAGTGTAAGTAGATATGTTTTTCATGACATTGTGTAGAGAGCTGATTAAATGATATTTTTCATCTTTCGATCATGTAAAAAGATCAACTAAAAAACTGAATAAACTATCCACCTTTCACATTCTGACAGGTGCATTGTACCTTCTGAATGTTCGTCCAAAATGTCAGACTGTAATCTATTTGACAGAATCGTTAAGCCAAAAACTAAGTCAATTATCAACACTGAACAAACGATATGTGAACTGTTCTTTATTCGAAGTCAATACAGTCCTCGCGTAATTACATCTACTCAACTGGTGGTCAGATTCCGCTTAACAAACAAAACAAATTTTTTTAATAAACTTTGTGAACGGAAGTGCGGAAAATATTGAATAGCTTGGTCGAAAAATCATTCTGAAGACAAATAACCAATGAAGTAGCGAACACGGCTTGTTTTCTGTAAATAGTTATCGGGGTATCATAACACAGCAAAGTGGAAAATATTAACCAAAGTCAGTGAGAATATCCTTCACTATTGATGTCGGACAGATTGTTTTAAAAATATCAAGCAGTCATCTTTCTAAATTGTGAGGTTGATTTCTTTTGAGGTATGGGAGGTAAAGTATACGCCAACAGTGTCAGCACAATGAAACCTTTCTCACAAATTGTAGGGACCGTACACCTGATGAATGACCTCAATTTGGGCAACCAATCATTACTCAGCTAAGTAGAAAAGTGGAACATTACGTGCTGTGACCTTCAAGAGTGATTACTTTTAGTGAACATTTAAGTGACCATAAAAGCAAAGAACAGTGAAATCAGTTGGCAGTGAACGCTGTAACTGATATTATTCGAAGGAATGAATTATTTCAGAAGACAAATCATCGTAGTTCCTTCGTTTAATATCAGAACGAAACGTACACTTGTACGATAAATGACTAGAAACTATAGCTGTGATAGAATCCAATAGCACTGGTAAGGTTTAAATGAGTGCAACTATTACTAACTAGCATCGCGCGCAGTGTTCGCATTCTAACAGATATTGAAGCGAACCTTTTCAGCATATAACTGATAAACCCGAATTTCGTTCGTGATAATGCTGGTCATAAATACAGAACACTGGAGCGGATAAAATTTGAATTGAAATATTATTAAGTCTAGGGTTAGTCAAATTATTCTTCACTAAGATGAATCGTTTCAGTAATTTCAACCTCCAATGAAGTTCTAATGCGAAATACAATCAACAGATGGGATATTGTGCATTCTCTGGAGACAAACTGGAAACCCAAGCATTATTCACAAAGGAGTGGGGTTGAAAATTTGTATATGATACTTCGGACATGTCTAATGCAGAATGAATGAAACAGTGCTCAACACGGTGGCTGGAATTCACATCCCGGTCGACTCATTAGTGGCGAGAACAACACAAGGGAAACGCGACTACAGTCTGTTGGTTCGGAAAGGACTCTCTGAAAGTGTTACAGCGAAGGTGACATTCGCATTCACATACAGATGGCATTAAATTCATGATAAGCAAATATGTAACAAGGTCCAGAACTACACACTGTTGCAAGTGCTCGAAAGTCCGACCGGAGAATAGTTTACGGAACGTGAATCTAAGCATTTGGGACCACATGAACAACAGAACTGATCAGTCACTTGTCGGATATTGTGCGCGTAGATTGGAGGAATCCAATACAGCTGTGAACCGGACCATTAAACTTACCTGGTTTTAATTATTACGGCTATCAATATCTTTGCAAATCGACCGACAACCACTGGTCACCTACGATACGTCCACTCACTAGCCAGCATTAGAAAGTCAAACAGGCTTTACACAGAAAAGACGTCGAGAGCTGCCAAATCCACCCAACATGGTTGATGGTAGGCAGCTAAAACCACAAGCAGTGTATTTACGTGCTACTCATGATTGACAGTCTTCGAAAGGACTCTCATTGAACAATGTTTTCTAATTGAATCCACGAACAGTTACCGTTGTTTCAGTGACTGTAACACAGTACATTCGTGTGGTTAAATCAGAATGCATCTGAGATTGATTAGTTCCAGCTCACCGCACTGTCAAGCAGCAAACCAAAATTGTTAACATTATGATCGATCGTAGCTTCTATCTAACTCAATTCTCGAAATGATTTCTAAATATAATGATGTGCCAATTCACCTGTGAACAAATTGGCTAACCGAATGCATCCAGTCACAATCACTAGCTGGATAAGTCCACAAGAAAACTATTCTTTCCGCTATGCTCTGTAAAATAAATGAAGTTCTGTGTAACCAGTGGCTGAATCACGCTTGACGTCGATAAAGAGGTAACTGTTCCAGATTGTTCTCTTGGAATCAATGCATACAGCAAAGGTATTCAAGTTTGTTTTGAACGAAAAAATGATGATGGTTGGTAGAGGTATCACGCCAAGAACTAGGTGTAACTAGCTGTCGGGTTAACAATTGTTTACGCTCAATAACGACGGCGTTGTCATGTTCCCAAAATTATGTTTCTTTTTTATCACATACTTAAAAATTGCGGTCAATGTGCTGTTTACCCAATCGTCTTGAGAGGAAAAACTATGATTGACCTGCTAACCCAAATCTGTTACCTCGTGACTAGTGATACACTGAGTTGAATTATCGGAAGTTGTTACATTTTCCGAGAGATATTTGAATTACTCATGAATAATAAGGTTTTCGTTGATAAAATTTAAAGATCGTTGTGAAAATTGTCAATCACTTGTGACGGGTTATGGTATGATAATTTGGGAAACGTATTTGTAGTCAATGTGAATCTCCCCTTGAAATAACTAATGATTATGTACTGGATACGGGTAACGTCATCAGATTCTATAATAGCGGAACCGAAAGAAAAGCTGTAAAAGACACTTTATGAAGACGGATTTCTGTTGACACCTTCCATATTTAAAGTACAATCCTAGAATATAAACACTCTTATTTTGTTTCTTTTCATCTAAGACAACACTTCCTTGATGACACATGAGACACAAACTTGCACTCACCCCGTTCCACGTAAATACTTATAAAACAGACATTCAATGAATATGAGCTGCGTATGGCCATCCATCGACCATCCAGAGGCTGTGTGCATCGTAGGGTAATAGTTGGACGGTTTTCCTCCGAAGCAGTAGTTTTAGAGCAGTACTGGAAGCTTGGTGAATCCCACTGAAGTGTATTCTTGCTGACAACGTCTGTTCGGCTAACCTCTTCACGGGAAACGTCCAGTGAACCAATGATGAACGATTCGACATCTTTAAAGTATGCTATACAGAAGAAAAAAACGTTCAGAGTGACCGTAGTGCGAATAAATGTGTCACACAAAAGTTTCAGTAAATTTCACTGAAAGTACTCCAGATGGCCTGTCCTGATAAATCGACAACTCCGAAAGGATGAGTCGTCATTCTATTCAAATTAAGTAATCAGTCAAACGGGTTGATGTATGTTTTATCTGTGATACAAAGTGAACGAAATTTATTGCGAGCATAGTTCTGGCCACAACTCGAATGAATCACATAACACGAGAGATTAATTGGCACCTTCGGAAGTCAAAATATGCAGTTTTTAGTTTCTAAGTGCAAATATTAAATTAGCAAAATTTTAGCAATAGAAGCGTGACTTTGACGTGAAATTTTAACCGAACCTTAGTTAAAGAGCGCTGGTCTACTTATCAGGTTTGATCATACAACTGTAAAATAGTCAACCTTTTCACAATCAAAAACAAGCACAATGTAAGTTGAAGTAGATAGAATCTCACGCCGAAAGGACATTTTGGTGCTCAGATATCCGTACAAAATTTAGATTGGAATTCCCAGATATTTACAGTCGAAGACAATTATCATGAAAGCATAAGATGTGCTTAATAGCACTTGTAATGGTAAGCTGTCATAAATAGTCCGCAGAATATTGAAAACTACTTGAATAGTCAAACCTACTAAGCTGTAAAAAGGACGTAATTCAAAGTTTTATGTTGGGAAGCGCTGTCCTGTGTGGTTTGCTTCAAATATGCCAACTGGAATTACTTTTTGTATGGTCTTGTGCAAGGAGTTGCTAAGCTTAAGAGAGTATTGTTTCCATTTCACATATTCTCTGCAGGATAAATCAGCCTACGGTACAAGCTAAGACTTGGCTAGAAATCATTGCAGTATCATAGCATCAAGAATAGTCAAACGTACCAGGATATTAGAACCCCATTCAGGGTAAACAGCTTCCATGGCACAAGGGCGTTGTGGATTTTAAGAAAATTATGCTTAATATCGATTTAGAAAATAGTAATGCACCGTTTGCAGGTACACAATAGATGAACTTACTATGGTTTTGTGTGTTTGATCAGCAGTTTTCCCTAATAGGTTTTCAAAAACTCAACGAAAAACTAGTTTACATCAAGTGTAACTGCGTATCGCTGGTTAGATTGTAGAATCTGTGGGATTGTCTTGTATAAGTTTACATCATAAGTCACGAGTATTAATACAACATAATCATATTAGCAATATATGGAAATGGGGTGGTCATAAGATGGGGACTTCAATGTGAATTTCCGTTGCACACTCCGGAAAATCAATATAATAAAAACAGGAACAACATATCTCAAGAAGACAGAATCAGTTTGGTTAGAGCAAGAATGCCACAGCTGAACCCAGAGGATTCGCTAAATGGCGGTGCACAGAAAAGAGAACAAATTGTAGAACATCTGAGCTTGGACTGGAATTAAACTAGTAACATGCAGTAACATTTGCATGCAGCAAATGTTCTGCCACCTGAAATTTAGAACCATTCAGAAATGTCGCATTTCGACATAGTTATCAACCCATTCCATTATCTCACACATGCTCCTAAAGAGTGACTGCCACTGCAGGATATCGGTAAGTGTGCCCAGTGAACAGGCATATATGCACATGTTGTCAGTGTGCACACACTTAGAGAGGCCATAACACTTTCCATTTACTTTCACTTATTTCGCATCCCCTACACTGTAAAATCGATAATGTTTCTATCGATTTAAGGTTTGGAATTATGAAGTCTTGAGTGGATCAAAGGTGCCTCTGGTTGTTATCCTAAAACATAGTTTCAGTCAGACCTTTCCGTTTTATACCCATTAAACTTTGTGCACGCGAACACACGACGATCATTCTAGCATTGAGGATGACGACTGTCAAAATGGGTTTGCAGAAAACAGTTTACTTCACTCGGTTTGTGTGTTGCAATCTACAACAGCAATATTGCCAACATAGAATGTTGTCGGAACAGCTAAACTTAACGAACAAAGTTTACACCATTTTGGAACGCTTCAAACAAATTAATGAGATACAGAAAAGTGCGATTTATTTGGAAGAACTGTTACACACTTACTAAGCATGCATGGTCTAACTTTCAAAATATCTAAGTGAATTGGTTCATACTTCAGACGGATGATGATTCCCGCCTTCTCGCCATTTTTTCTAATGTCTAGCATTTTTTAAGTTTGTTCGGCTCTGGGTTTTCATTGTGCCCGTCGGTAGTGTGTACCGGTATTCTGAATTGTCCGTCCTCAGAAATATGTCCGTGGCTCATTCTTTGCTGTCTTGTCTGGAGACAACTTTGAATCAATTACCCAAAACTGGTCGACATGTGGTTAGTATTAGGACATGACAACACTCCAATAATTTTAACTGCTATGAAATGCAAACGAACTACCCAGCCTTCTACATAACCTAAGATACAGTGAATTGTTTCCGCTTGATATGAAAAACATCAACACATGATGCAGAGGTAGGCTGTTTAAATGGTTTGAAAATAATCCAACTTGACTTGAACTAAATGTGTAAGTACAAGTCTGCATATGGGCCTAATTTCACTGCAACAGTTTGAATTAGTAACACTGACTCTTAGTCGTTTAGTTCCTCCGTGATCTGTCTTAAAATAATTCTGTTCTGTATTGATGACAAACTTGTGGGGAGTCACATATAATCCTCAAAATATAGATGTAGTTCGAGAATGTTTAAATTCGTTTTCTCAGTGGTTTATGACTAACCACTAAATACTAAGTGCTGCAAAATGTAAACCCGCATTCAACAGCCATAAAAATTCCGTCGATAATTTAGAATGACACAAGAGGCAGAATCCTGCTTGCGTAAATTAAGTATAAACATTACAGACTGATGATAAGACCGACCTGCAAATTGTTTAACATACGAATAAACATTTATCACAATTCTCTAAGAACACCCTGCGCACAGTGTTACTTTTCCAACATGTGAAGCTCTACTGTTGGTCCTCAAAAGCAATCAAACCAATAGAATTTTCAGCAGGATGTTGAAAATGTTTTTAATCAAGTTCAGAATCTGACGTGATCACATACTTAGATAAGGATGGGGCTCAGGTTGAATACTAGCTTGGAAATAATCGTATCATTGAGCCGAATAAAAATCTACCACGTACACTTTTCTAATAGCCAAAACTTAGAAAACTGTGCGTACACCTTATAAACAGTCAACTGGCGTCAGCCTATAAACCTGAAATGATTGATTTAGGGACACTGATTTAAACTTGACTTTAACTGTTTAGGCTACAGTGTAAACACAGACCCCTTTCGTGTGGGTTCTGCCCTGTTTAGAATGTCACGCATGATTCTGTAGTCTCCGTTGACACGGATGTTTTACACAAAATACCTCTTAATCAGAATACGCGCCCAGGACAGGCAGAGCTGCAATCATTTTACTCACCCTCCATATGCACTTCCTCGGGTCACCAGATGTGTATGTCTGTTTGCGTGTCTGCTTGTTATAACCGTCTGTTTGTGTCTCTCTTAATTGCATCAGGGTACTGTTTCGAGATGCTGAAATGCTACACGACGGTGTTTTTCTTCTGGCAAGGTTTTCTCTCCAAACTGTTGTGTATTGTGTTCGTCTAATGACTTTTATTCTCAGGCTAACAAAGATACACGAACAATTAAACTTTCATTTTTCGCTATCCACACCTGCCTGTGAATCTATCCGGAAATGCTAACCTTTTATATCACGTCATTGAGTCAAACCAACTTTGATTTAAAGAATTCAAATTAATACTACATCCAAGGTTAGCAACGGGAATAAAGAACAATAAGAATGACGTCATCCACAATCGATGCGTTTGGATTATTGATGTGTGCTTGGGCCTAGTTAACTCAAAAATGGATTTTCATCAGAATCAACACTGTTTTTGTTTCCTTTTGGACACCCTGTCCGAGTTTCACTCATCTAAGTGTTACAACCGATTAAATGTCTACAATTCAAAAAAGTGTACACAATTTTTTTCTGGGAAAAAGGCAGGCTTACTACATTTGTCAAACCCTGTTTGCAGGTAGAATTATTTATGAAGCGGCTTACTCATGATATGCGTTTTCGAGATTTTTTCAACAGAAATCTTGATGGCATTGCTATGTATAAGTTTGAAACCGTCGACAGCCTTACAGTTCGACACTTGCTTAGCTTACAATCAACCGCAAACATATAAATAATTCCCAGGGATTTATAATGATCGAAGGCTAGTTTTCATTATTTGTGTTGTAATGTCCTAATGGTCTATTAGTTGTTAGAAGGTGAATGCCATACACAAATATAAGTGAAGTTTATCACAATTTATAAACTTACATAATGTTGAAATACAACTCACTTGTTGGTTTGCCAGATATTTCAGCGGCCAATCGAATTTCACGAATGTTACGTGTTAATAAGCCAAAATCGATCAAAATCCAATGTAGACCTTCGACATCAGGCGTTCGGGGATCTGTTTGGAAACAGGTGGGCAATGGTTCGTTGAAGTCTGCATCCACAGCAAAAGAGGGTTTACTGCCACTTGCTATCGAGCTGGCGTAGACGTCCGAATCATAAATAGTTGGAGAGAACAACTCTAAAAAAGGGCAGAAGAGAAAATGGTACGCATGTTTTATTTTCACAGATTAATACAACGTAACAATATGAGTGCGGACGAACTGTTACCTGTCAGTTTTGATCAAATTTCGGTGAAGTACTCATGCGTAGTATTAGTACTTACGTATAATGCAGATATTGACTCATCAGTGTCAAACCATACTATTTGATTTAAGTTTCCATTGTTTCGTTCTGATGAAGAGGTTTTTACTCAGTGGAAAACAGGCGAACTCTGTAAGGTGAATGCGGTTGCAGTCAAGACCAGCAAGAATGTCGTTTCCATCCGTTACTGTTATGCAGTGGACGGAAACGTTTACACACGTTTAGGAGACTAAAAAGAGATTTCGTAAGTTGGGAAACCTGTATAAATGGTTAACTGCTGCACAGAATTGTAGATTCCGAAGCTGACGTGCACATATCGACTCAGTAGCTTCTAAAGATTAACGACTCTGATTGGAATCCGAATCACAAGCAGGCTATTTCAAACTTCACAGTTCATTAGGTGGTAAGTGTGCACCGTCTCACTGTCTTGATTAGTGATAACAGTCCTATGTATTTTTGGTCTAATAAAAAGGTGCGTAAGTTTCTCTAACATGCTGATATATGTTGCTGCATTTAAGGTTTTCCTAAATTAACATTTGATGCAATCCAGTCGTTGAAAACACACCATCACAGGGGGTATGTGAACTATCAGTTGTGTGAAACCGATAGTTGCCGGTTAATATCTCCGTGTAGATATCCATCCACAACATCAGTGAAATGGGGCCATAACCAACCAATCAAACAGTGTGTCGGTTTGTCTGTAGATATCTGAAGACAGTTGTCTCGGCGCGGAAGCTACGATATTTTTTTCAGTGAATATGTTTTTAATAAAGTAGTAGGAATCAAGCAAAGTTATTTCGTAATTTGTTTATTTAAAGTTTCGACTGAAATATAAAGAACAATTCTGGGGTATTCAGAATATTTTTTATTCACCCTTCTTCTCATATTTCATTGCTTCGGTTCAACTGTATCGCCCAAAAAACTGTCTTAGCACAATACGAAAATATCTTAAAGGTACCGACATAAACATTACATGAAACTCTCAATCTTTCTTAACAACGCAAACGGGGAACGGTTTACTCCTGCTTGTAGCTCACCAGGTGAAGCGAGTTAACTCACACGAGAATAAACCGGTAGACATGGTTCACTCTGTCATCTACAATGTTAGTAACTAGACCAGTGTATAACCAACGTTCTTGCTTATTGTTCCCATGCTCCCCAACGACACCGTCATCCCTACTCTCTGAACGTACATTCTGTGCTTAAAAAGCACCAAAACAATGTCAATGTAGTTTGGTGTTTACTGTCCTGAATCACTTATCTAGTCTTATTCTTACACAAACATAAAAGAATTTTCAGATTATGGAAAAAAATTTCTGTAAAAAAAATCAGACGTTTGAACGGCTGAACGTCGTGTGTACGTTAAACACATGTGAAAATGATGAGTAGTAGGGGATTTCGATTTTCCCAAAGGTTGAACATCACCCACAGTTGACTGCAGCTGTGAATTCAACTTGGAAATAAGTCCTAGTCGAGGAGTCATCGATTGGAATTAACAGGACAGTTACTACGTCTTCTGTCAAGGTGATCGGGCAACCTGATCATTACTCACAAGCGAAAGTCGTTGAGCTTTCACATATGACGATTCGGTCAAGCCTAATGTGAGGTCAATGGCACAATGGCCAACACGTTTGCCTCATACATACTTGTTCTAGTCCCGGCCCTGGCAGGGGCATACACTAATAGCGAGATCTAATGAGAGCGAAACTCAAGTCTAGTGCTTCTTTTCGAAAGGGGCCGACTGGAACTTCTACGGAAATGCGACAGCTGCGATCAATTATAGATGATGTTCCATCTACATGTGTAAATGGTTTATCTTGCCTGAAGAATCTCCTGCGTCGGCGTTAAACTTTGCCAAAAAGCATAGGTGCCATTTGCTTTGAAGTAATCAACTACTGCTGAAACCTACACTCGTTCACTTCGTTCGGGAACGTTGTTCGGGAACAAAGTTTGACACCGGCACCGCACAGCAAGCCAAGCAGTGCACAAACTTTACACGCGAATAACGAACCAAAAAACCTAAAAAACCGCATTGAAAGATGCCTTCGAGCTAAAGGTTATGACGAGGTAGGACAAGTCGTGTGGGCGAACCAATGGCACGCAAACGGGCTGTGGTTTTGGTAGCCACGCCTTGCGGGTTATACACGTGACCACCACAGAATGCTTAAATGAATGTAATTAATGATTAGTAGTAGGGGATTTGGATTTTCATGTAGATTGAACATCACCCACAATTGATCGCAGCTGTCGCATTCCCATAGACTTTCCAGTCGGCCCATTTCGAAAAGAAGCACTAGACTCGAGTTTCGCTCTCATTAGAGCTCGTCAGTAGTGCATATCATCGCCACCGCCGGGACTTGAACCACGGACATTCAGTTCATGAGGCAACCGTGTTTACCACTGCGCCATTGACCTCACGTTAGGCACGACCGAATTATCATATGTGAACACTCAACCACTTTCGCTTGTGAGTAATGTTCAGGTTGCCCGATCGCCTCGAGAGGAGACACAGTTACTGTCTGTTAACTCCAATCGATGACCCCCCGACTAGGACTTCTCTCCCAGTTGAAATCACGGAAATCATTGACTTGTTGAGCGGTATTTGATTAATGATTAGCAGTAGGGGATTTGGATTTTCATGTAGATTGAACATCATCCACAATTGATCGCAGCTGTCGCATTCCCATAGAATGTAATTAAGGCAGGTAGAGCTAGTGTACTTTATGTCAGCCTCATGTCATCAGGTGAATGGCATGTTCGTCCACTAGCACCAAGGTCGCTGTGACCTAACCAGGTTATCGAATGCACAGTGGCGAACCAATCAAGAATGAATGGCGTTCGCCTTATCAATACAGATTCAGTACGTGATTTCATGAGTGCGATCTAGTCCATATCATTCATTAGGATACATGTCATGGCCACCAGTTTGCATCACATCGTGATAGATCAACAATCATTTGCATATTTCAATTTCGAGAAGTTATGGAAGTAGTGACTAAAAGCTGTCTGGCTGATTCTGGTGCACTGACGTTCACACAGGCAGAACAGATGGACAGCTATCACAACGAGTCACCGAACACATCCCAAAGTAGGTGAAACAACTGATGACTCACCAGCCTCAACTTGATTACGTGATTGCTTGAAACCTAGCGTCATCGACTGCTAAACACCCGATGACAACAGATCACCAAGCGGACCCAGTAAATTAATTCAACATTTTGTTGTGCAACTGAAAACCGTTACCGACTATCTGTGAAGCGACGCTTATCCAAACTTAGCAGCCGAAGTTGTGAGCACAGAAGTGGTTGAAGCAACCTACTGGGTTGCCATGATCGTGAGTGCATAATATTTGGTGTGCTTGTAGTCATGTCCGGTCCCTGTTTGTCCGTATCTGTTTGACGTATATAAATGGCATGTTCTACGTTGGTGACTGTTAACATATCTAAATGCGTTTCCTTTCTTATCTGATGGAGCGATTTTAACCGATTTTTAACAAGGCGTGTGCCAGTAAATTAGGGATTATATTTTACGTGACTTTATTTCATTAGACCCACCGATACCTATTCAAGCATATCGTGATAACAAGATTTGAAGTGTACAATTATGTTTCCATCTCTCAAACCTCATGCAAGTATATTTACAACCATGGTTTCAATGTGGCTTGTATCTAATGGATGAAGACAACCAAGCTTCATATCCTAATATAAACCGCTGTAAATATTACAGGCATGGGGGGATGGACACAACCTAAACTCTGCTCATAGCTGATCACCGATTTCGCGTTCCAATAGACCTCTTAGCCAGTCCCTTCCGTTAAAAGCGTCAGATATGCGTTTCCTTTTTGTTAGAGTGAAATGGTAGTGCAAGCGTCTGTGAAGCTCCGGAAACGAACTCCGGTAGACCAAATCATGTTGATCAAGTGAACGACGTATTACTCAAAGATCAATGCTTCTGTGAGTTTGGTTGTGAGATAATACATTCATATTATGAAAGGACAGTGACGTTAAGGTTCACACCATCTCCTCATTAAAAGACAGAATAGATTATTAATTGACATGTCGGTAAAGGGTAAATCCAAGTTAGCCTTATGTGTGGCTAATTTGAGTTGCTTCCTTTAGTACGAGATGAATTGTCATCGAATGCGTAGCATGGTTGTGCTTACGATGTAATCGTGAGGGTTGTCTTTTTTGACAAAATCGAACGGTTGTGCTGACGTTACCCAACGGTTCTGATCAAATGGAGCAACTGGGCGAGTTGACACTAGTTGGGCATTGATCAAAATGCAGCACACTGTTGTCCGACCTGTCCAAACCCCTAACATACATACTAAATCTTGAACTCCAATACCTAAGATGTTTATTATTACAAATTGTAGATCCATTAGTTAATATTATGCAAATCGTATGAAATGCCAGTAGTTTGCAGAGATAATTAGTCCGATCGTCTCGGTTACGACCCACACAGTATGTTTGATGGACATGCACTAATTGGAATAGCTACAAAGTAGGGATGAGTCATCGACCATAATAGGGACTGCTATAATTAAACTAGTAAATGTTCAGACAAATCGCCATGAATTGAAAAATTCATATCTCATACAGGTCGAGTAAAAACCTATCACTGAAAACCAGTTTTTTGTGCACAGCGCCAAATGGGAGTCAACCGAGAACCGCCATGTTATCGTCCAATGTTTGTCATGAGTTTGATACTTTTTAAGTGTTTAATGTTGTTACTTTAGTGTTTTAGTTATGCTTGTTACGTTGGTTTAATTCACCCCTCTACTCTTTTCATAATGCACAAACCCAAGATTAAAACATTCCTTTGGATTACCCATTAGCTTTCGTATATTTTCGCATGCGTCGTTTTTAGGTTGATATTGTCTACGTAGTTAATTTTTCGTCCGGCCTGTTTGAAGTTTTAAACCTTTTCAACCGATGACGACCTACTCGAAAGTTGACTTGTCCTATTGCTATTGTTACCGTAGCCAGTGATTAATTCCTATTTTACACCTAGTTCAATTAATGCGTAGCTACCGAGCGTAGTTTGTGTACCGTAACCGATGGGATCAGTTGATCACGTTTAACGCAAGTACACCTATTTGTTCCAAATTCATTCGGAGACAGTTGTTTCAAATAACAGCCCATTATCTTTTGCTTATGCGTACTACGTTTGACGGTATAATTTTCGACTCCACTTCATAAGAAGCATACAAACTAGATAATGTGTATTGTAGTGTCCGACTAACAATAAGAGTAGGAAACTCATCCGAATACTCTTTACAGGAGGTGTGCGTAATTTTTATTAGTGGTTCAACAGCAAATAACTAAAGAACATAAACCCACTCAACCGCTACTTTTACTAAGTTAACTTTAGCAATGACTCAGCAAACGCTCAGAATTTTACACACAACGAAAACTTTACATTTTCAGGTACACCTTCCCTAATCTTTACGAATTTTTGTGATATGTTGATTTTGTTTAGTCTGATTAATTGACCCTTAAGTTAGTCAACAGCCGTCGTCTCTTTAACGGTCTCATTGGTAATTTCAGCACAGCTGAGGGCACTACAACATGTACATCATTGTACAACCCTAGAGTGTTTGAATATATTACGGAATCTTTTACCAGTTGACTGCATCCAGAATACTAACAGGGAATATGGTCATAGTATTTAGATGAATGTTGCCGAAAAGCGTATTTGAATAGGTACGTTAAGTAAATCTCTCTAGAAGCATTAACGCTTCTGCACTCCAGTACGCATAGGGTAGCAATAGTATTTGTGGGGGCCGGAATGATCCTAAACGGACGTTTGCATATTATCTTGGGTTCTTTTGACGGCTTAAAGTCAGGCTAATTCCAAACCTTACAACGTATGGAATGACGGTGCATCCTTTTGGAATCATTTCTGGGTTTGTATTAGGTGAAAAATAACAATCTTGATACCCGAAGTCAACTTACAGTAGAAACTCTGTACGTAGACATTTGTTTGGTAAGTATACCGATTTCTACGAATACACAAGGTTAACCTAAGTTAAGAGTTAATTTCGCTTTATCACATTTTTCAGCAGCATAGGAAACGTATCATTAGTAGAACAGTAGAAGACTATAGTTGTACTACAGTAAGCCTGAATCAACAGCGGACGTTTGTACGGAACATAGTTATGACACGCTTTAACCCAATTGGTTGGCCAGGTTAATCTGTATGACGGATCTTTCTGTCATGCGCAGCTTTTCTGTTTGACCTACTTCAGGCTGGTTTTTCTTGGTTGTTCGCCCGCCAAACGCTTGCCTGGAGAAGTTTTGGCAAGGAGACAAGTTGAAACGAAGAACTACCATTAGCAGAGGGTGTTGTCTGGAAAGAATGGTTGCACAGCCCACACGATTTGACGGAACTACAAACTGCTTGTTGTATCTAACATCGAATATTGATAAGGTCTTATGAGACGGAGTTACACAGCTTCTCACATGTGTTAAGGACCGGTTGTGAAACCGATACGTACGCTGATCTAGTGTGTAATTGTTAATCTGCTGACTGCAATCTGATACTTGAGAAGTCAAGAGTAGTTCCCACTGTCCCTGTAAGCGTACCTCGGATGAAATTAACAACGGCTGTCTTTGCTTCCAGGCCAATCAGCTAAACCAAAGACGAATTACTGAAAGGAGTTGAATCCATGACGTTCTGTACGAACTCAATGATTGTTGCTCAAATTATTCGCAAAAAAACTTTGTTGATTTGAAACGTTCGTGGTTGATCGATCATCATTTTTGCACGACCTTTCCAGTCTGGGAGACTGGCGGCATGTGGGCACCAAGAAGAATCTTGTCGATTTAACGTACTGAGTCAGGCACACCAAAAACATGGGAAAACGGAATGGTTTGGAATTTTTATGGGAAGATCAAGTTGCCTGGCTGACACAACCTGTAGACCTGTCTGACAGACTGACGGATCTTAGACCGAATCTACGTAAACTAATGAAAGCCATAGTACGAAGTTTCAGTTCAACACCCTCCCGCTGTCCTGTTCATGAATTACATTACTAGGAAGGATTACATGACGGTAATTTCTCTGCCAAAGCAATTAAGAACGCTGAAGTACGCATAGTAAAGTTTGTTGAACTAGAGTGTTTTCACTCAGATAATTTTCATTTAATTGTAGCAGTTGACGACAAGTTATTCTTTCGTTGAGATCAGATTCTTGACTGTTGAAGCGATTGAGCTCACCTACTGATAATGGTTTGTTATGAATTAGAGACTTGTTGGACTTGGCATTAGTAATTTTTAAAACGAAAAATCTCCTCACACTAGTCAGCAAGTATTTTGTTACAGGCTTGATATTACCGTGTTGCAAAGAACGTGTCGAGACACTTCAAATTCAGGGGCAGGCTGTTGTAAGTCAGATACTGATAACTTGTCTCCACTTTATACACTGGTATTCTGGTACCGACAGAAAAATAGTGGCTCCAATGTCGGAAAATTGTCTTCTCCCGAACTGTTCACCCTTAACGGTTGATTGAGTAGGCTACCTCGCCTCCTTACTGGACAAACAAGGTTGTAGTACAACGAAAAATGAGGATTATTTTACTTGCTTGACGATGACAGCAGAGTAAAGCGAAGATATTCACATTCTGGAAACATACTCTTTTTTAATATGCCCTTTTTATAGCTTGTATCACGACATTAATGTGCGATCTATAAATGTATATGTATACATACATATTCATGTAATGATCACACAAGCTACTAATCAAACTTTCCTCATCTTTGCTGGTAACATATTCTGATTTGTCAAAAAGAACTTTTCCTTGAACTCTCCCTCGATTATTTTGTGCCGCTTTAGTTGAGTGAGTACTCCACTGCATTTTAAAATGGTAAGTGCCAACGGTTAGTTTCGGGGCACAGAGCTTGGTTATGTTCTTCTTCACTGCGCTTTAACTCTTTCCATCTTAACGGCTTAAAGATTTTTCTGTAATGCTGTTCCATCAAACCAATTTCTGAATACATGTGGCCGACTTGTGCTGGAGTTAGAAACTGATCTGCACCCTTGTTTGTCTTTTTGGTTGGAGATCATCGAAATGATGTTGAATTATATTCCTGTAGATGCTATTCGTCCAACTTGGTTAACCTCAGTTTACAGACAGTCACTGTGCTTGATTTCGCAGTTTATGTCTCTTTTATCGGTAGTTTTAACTGGTTTCCTGGTGAAACGCTCACGATCTGAATTCCGAGGCCAGCAAACAAGTAGGCAACCAGATCGTCAACCCGAATTCCAAAGTACGCCATTATTCCTAACATTCCTGCAACATAGACCAAGTTCGTCTTTTATTTTTGATGGTACATAATTCACATACTCAAAATCTCATAACTTCACATATTTCAACTTCAGTTACAATCAAGTAACTCTCCATTGTACCAATCGTGCATGAACCCACCAGTGTAGTAAACCATTTTGTAATTACTGATGGGTCTATACTCTACTATGGTTGTGGTCAGTCTAGATACCATTTTGTTTTCTGTAATATTGAGGTTGATTCGACATTTGTTAGCTGATCAATCACCGAATATTCTTCTAAGCCGCACCCTAGTACAAGTTCAACAGAACATAAACTGCTAATTAACAGATCTTATGAAAAATCATCACCACATTTCATTATGTTGTAAAGTAGCAGACAGTTTGAAGCATACCAGTATTCTCTCAGTCCGGAAGTTAACTCGAAAACCAAATCTCAGTTACCAAACAATTTTCAAGATTTGGAACTGAAAACAACTTAAGTCAACTTAGTTTTAAAAAAGAAATGTAAAGATTAGAAGCATTCCATTATAAACATTATTTTCCTATTTCTGCCGAAAAATTATGCACGTTATATTATTGAATAGACATAATATGTTGCATAATAATATATTACTATGGTTATTGTGCCGATGAAGGTCGAGTATTTTTGGAGGTATGACCTACCTAAAGACCACTGAACTTCGTCATATTGTTCTAGACTGCAAGTTCCAAAAGCGTTATGCGTAGGACATTCATTGTCCACTTTCAAACAGTAATAACTCCGGAGTTCAAACTAGTACGGTTTGACAAAACAGACTTACAGACGATGTACACCATCAAATGAAAACGTGTTAACAGGTTATCACTTTCAGATGTGGCTTTAAATGATCAATGAAGTGCATCAAGCCAAATACGGGTCTATTTAGAGAGAAAATGTTAATTGGACAGTGCGCATATTTTCACATATTCGTTTCTTCGAGGTGAAACAGGAACTGGTAGACAAATGGGACAAACAATTACTAACAGTAACACACACAGGATCCTATTCAACATGACGTAAGGTATATCTGGAGAAGTTTGGTAAAAGTGGATAGTCCAAGAGACTTATAGATGTAGAAAGTATTTGCACACGAGATCATAATTCATTTAAACAGCTTGGAAGGAGCGATTTTCTCTTATTTATCGTGTGAAAGTGAGAACAGTAACAAATAACTTAGCCGCGGACCTTCGGACTCAGTTGGGGTTACCCATCCTAAAAAAAAAGGACGCGCTACATTATTAAATACCTCTCCAAAATTGATTTCACATATTCAAAAGAATTTGCCTAAACTGCCCTTCCTGTGTGCCTATACTCCCCACTCTTTATTGTCAAGCTTTTTCTTTTTGATGAACCGCTGGGTGACCATCGGTGGGAATGGTGAACACCTCCGTAAATGACCTTTTAATGGTTCGAGCGCAGTATGGTCCTAAACAAATGGTAAGAGTCATCGATTTACACCCGAAGAACGTTTTGAATACTGTGATGCCTTCGCCAGATCGGTCACAGTGTAGCAATTATCAACATTAGACTTGATAATCCACTCCCTTCTGTCCAGAAACAGCTTACACAAACTTTTATCACTTGAGGTAATCCATCCCGAAAGTAAATGAAACCAGGCTAAACCTGAATAAAAAATGACACGTGTCCGTCAACCCCGCGCACATGAACCATCATTTTCACCATTAAAGGGTTGTCTGCGATATCCCGTGAGAAATTTACCCGCTATTTTGTTGATTTTACTGTGCTACGCATAAATCACGTATACTCCGTTTATTTACGTAGGTTTATCGAGAACTGCGGGAATCATCTGTCTGCACAATGGACTTATAAACTTTGAAAATCGCGGACTTGCATATTTTTATTTCGGCATTAGTTCAAACTCTCCTGGCTCGACAGCTTTTGTGCTCCCCACAACAAACTCACAAGAAAGACAAACATTCAACAGACGTTGTCAACAAATTAAACTTCAGAGTGAACGCACATCAGACCTTACTTACTTGCATCACTACAAGCCATGGCAAGGGGGATTTATTTTGAGCCTGGTTATTTTCAGTATGTGATTAAGGCACGTCACAAACGTGGAAGAGACAGAACCGGGAGACCGTATGTTCATTCATAAGAAGTTTAAACTTAACGATGGACCTTGATTTTGCTACGAAACTTCAGTGTACATTTCTGTAAAATGTCAGATTAATTAATCCAACTACGTTTTACTCGGTCTACTCTGATCTCGTTTTAAATTATACTTCAGTCAATGTATTATGTAGTACGTTTTAGCATATTCTTCTACTTTTCATGGCAATAGTATCGTAGGAATTTATAAAGAACTGTGAAAATGAGGGCCTACCACATATATTCCATAAAAACAAAACAGTGCAATGATACAAAGGAATATTTTGTTGTATAATATTATATCATATTATATTTGCCGAACTGAAAAATGTGCCCGCACATATATGACAATTTTGCTTTACAAACCGCATTCTGATTTACTGACGCAGGTATTTAGAAGGGGTTTCCTGAAAATAGAGAGCAAAATGCTTGTCCATACAGACATGAAAGATTACGGCGCACAGCCTGTAAAATATTACGGCTGACCTTCCCCAGTAAATGTTTTTATTTTCTCACTACTCATTATCACCAGTTTTCCCGTATTACTCTTTAAGGCGAACCACAGTGTACTGTTAGTTTCTTGCTCTTGGTCTTTTTGCCATTGCACACGTATTCGTCTCAATTGCTAGGCCACGCATCAAGGTCATCGATTTCGACAGTGTTTGCTCCACTTTTGGTGTGCTGAGTACCAAACCTGCTACTTCACACATCCTAAGGGATGATGAATACGTTCATTGTTGAGAACATTCTTGTTTTCGTGAAGATGATTTAGCCAGAAAGAACAACCGTTTTTACGGAATTTTCATTGAGCTGAGACTCAGTCATAACAAGCCAGTATCCTCTAATCCAAACAAAAATAAAGTTCTTTCACCCCATTGTTGTTTGCTTACATGAGTAGACATTCCTGAACACTATGCCGATCGCGCCATAAAATCTGAAGCCGGTTTTCCATCTGGAGTACGTTCACTGATTTTACCAGTTGTAGTCTAATGTACCAGACCGTTTTTGGAGTCAGAATAGATCTAATTATGAAGACAATTCACACCGGTTAAGTTAGAACCAGTGACAACATCAGCATTCCCAGACGCCGTAAGTGTTTTCTCAGCTGAGCAATCAAGTCTGTGGATTTCCGTTTTAGCAATGTCAGTGCGTAAAACATCCGGTTGGCATACACTCGTTAAAATAAATTAGTTCAAGCAAACATTTAACTGATAGGTCACGCGCATACGAGATCAGCAGATGAAAATAATGCGTATAACATTCATCGCGATCTTCTTTGCGAAAGCATTATACAATGTTGACGTCAAATAAAGCTTTGCATTTAAAATTGATGATAATTCCAAACGGGTTTCAGAAATGCGCACGCTGCTACCCAATTTGTCTAAATTATACAGGTTGACTTTAATTTTACTTCTGGTGTTATGTGTAGAGCTTTTCTCATTTTTATTAACTAAGGATGCATGTCGTTCAAAATGAGTAGCATGACCTTACATTACAATAAGAAAAGTTTGCTCTCTGCTCTCTTTGCACAGTCGCTTGAAGATACCATACAGATCTTTCACTCAGTGTTTTAGCTCCGTCATACTACGAACGTCGTCGCAGCTCCGATCGGACTTCAGTAGTCTGCGGTAACTCTTCAATATCCTCACCTTCCTCATACTGTTAGTTTAGAATATTGTGGTTGTCATCCTGAATATATGTGAACATCTTCTGTGGATCATATTCTTTGATTATAGTGCCTTGCTTGAGCTCCGTAAGTTTTCTGTCATATTCGTTCATTCTGTTATCACTGAGAGCCTAGTGAGGTAGGCCTACATTTGCTTATACTATTCAGTAACTCGTTTCTAACCACTACAAATGTTTTATTCCATTCGGGTTGACAAAAGAAAACATTGAATAGCGAGAACCGTCCAAGACTTTACACTTTATATCAAAGTATCAGCGCCTAGTGACTCGCATTCTAAAGTGTTTTCGCTGGCGCGTTAATCTAATGTTGGTTTGTTGAGAAATTCATCAATCACCATCTCTCATTAAGCTAACTTGACGTCTGAAATAGGCTTGCTATAAGTTACATTATTTAAACATGGTGACTCATGCTGCAGACGGCAACCATAATTACTGGACAACCCTCAAAATGAACCACACGGACATCATTAAATAGACTGACAAGTTAGGACCGGTAGGAAAAAGTTAGTAAGCGGAATCGTAACAAACTATAACCAGACTGTTCTTAATTAATCATGATTGATATAACCAAACGATTTTGGTCGGACAACATGCAAAACTAATGGCAGAAGTTCCCCAAAAACTCAGTGATTTGGTGTACAATGTCTCATACCAAACAGGTGAAAGGGACAGCTGTTGGTTAGCTCCTAGGACCTGTCGGTCGCTTTCTATCTGATAATCTTCCAAAGTTGGTTGACTCATATATATCTGATCCGAAACAGGTGTGGAGTGAACGCCTGAATGCTTCTGGGCAAATTGTCTGGACAGGAATTAGATATTGCGGTCTAGCATACGTGTCACAGTTGTCTCTATATGAGTTTTATCAATTCGGAGAATCTCATTCAGTAAGATGCAATATTTTGTTGCTCCGTCGTTATTGACTACTGCAGGGGTTGTACAGCTGTCCCCTGCTGGTGACTGTGATGTAGGGCTACCAACTGTATGCTCATGTGTAGCAGTAACCGTATACAAATACACTATTTGTTTTGATCAAAACATTTTTCCAGCTGGAACGGAGTGATAGGAACACAAATAGTAGCAATATTTTCAAGTAAGAAACTGTCCTAGTCTATGTCAAATATGGAGTATTTTCCTTACAGGTAATTATCTATTTCCTTGAAGAATTCATGATGGAATAGTCTGAAGAAATTTTTCAGTGGTCTGTCTTGAAGTATTTCGAAGCTATCTTCGGAAGTAGGAATATTTTGATGGTGCAATCCGCCATACTCATATACGATTTAGATTAGGTTATTGCTGGACAATCCTAAACACTGTAACAGTCAGTAGCGGATTCCTATACCAATGATGAGAAGCTATGATTCACAGTTTTTACAACGAATTTAACTAATGACAGTCAGCTTCATAATAAAATAATTGCCGCCAAACTTTGTTAACATAGTTCATTAAAATAGTTCAACAGCACAGTTTTAATGTACGATTGACCACCAAAGGAATCGGACCGGTTACAGACTCAGGTCTAGTTCGAAAATTTGTATGATCAGCTAATAGAGTCGTCCTACTTCATCGGAAAATGCTGACTGGTTTTGTACCAAGTTTATCGACATCACAAAGTTTATAACCTACCCAGTAAGTCACCAGTGCTTTCTGACATCAAAACACTATGAAGCAATTAAGCAACTGGAGAATATGCACGACGTCCTGTTTTTCAAACTTGACAGGGGTTCCTACATTGTCGTCAGAAACAAAAATGACTACATTACCAAAATACAAACCCTGCTGGCCGATGAACAAAAATTTAAGTTTGATCACACGCCCGATAACAACGTTTTTATAGCAAAGCATATTTCGAAGATTCAAGTTCTGATGTTGCAAGGATGCTTGAAAGATGCTCAATATGAACAAACGAAACTGTTGTAGTCGCGCATGTCAGACGATGGGCTCATCGGAATTATACAAAAGCAGTGTCTTATTGAGACCCATTCTATCCATGGACAACTCTTCATACCACAAACTGACTAGACGTCTTGTTAACATTCTCAGTATAATTCGTGAAAGCTCCAGTTCCCGTTATGTGGAAGATTCATTCACTTTGGCTAAAACTTTGTAGGATAGGTCCGGAATTTGTAATAAAATGCACACTTCTGACGTCGACTTGTTATTGACGAATATATATTTGCATGAGCTAATCACTTTTATTTCCTGTCAGAATCTACCACTTTGTGTTCCGACAGATTACCTTTAAGATTTGCTTCACATATGCACCGAGAACATTTGGTTTCATGTTGACAGTACCACTTACAAGCAAATTAATGGTGTGGCAATGAACAGCTCATTGAGCACAACTTGAAAGTGTTGTTTCGCATATAATCATCAGTTTGAGCAAATACCTAGTAAGTGTGACCTATTTGCCTTCGGTGAAACGGGCAGTTTTGAAGACAGTACACTGATGTCATGTCAAAAAGATAAAACTATCATTAAAGATGACGATTCCAATTTGATCCCACAGTGTGTAATCATTTGGTCAAGTAATATCCTCCATTCCTTTGAAAGCTTGATGACACGAGACTTGTGGATGCATATATGTGTGTGTACACAGTGGCCAATCAAGTTACGTTTACCCTCTGTTTAGGTGCCCGTACAACAGCTGCAAAGCTAGCACATCATCCGAGTGAGTCTACCGTGTTGTACTGTCAATTTTAAGTTATCTAAAGACTCCTGGAGAAGTGCGATCTGAACGTCGTCCGTAGGAACAATAGGCATCATATGTCATGTTGGCTTGACCGGTTTGGATTTGTGACTCTTGTGGCTACGAATGTACTGAACGTCTAGGATTAGTACATAATCGGCATGCGCGTGGCGACTGAATCGGGTACAACTAGGCCAGTTCGATTTTGTATATTTATAGATATGTATGAATATATTTGTTTTCGTTATCACCAACCACAGAACAATGTATTCTACTAAGCTATTCGTTTTACTTTTCAACAATTTAGGTCAGGACAGTCTGTTGTCTTTTCTCTACCTAAGCTTCGTTACATTGCGATTCCAAACTCAAATCTTTTTAGTTCCCAGTGGAACTTGAGAAAATATATTTTGATACTGAAAGTCCTTCTACCTTATATTTTTAATACCATTCATCCATAAACAGGTCTCCCCTAGTGATTTGGGTTCCACTTTCATACTAACCGACCACCTGGAAAACCAGCACTGATCAGCTGGATTCCAAAGGTCTCAACTCACATCCCTCTTGGTCCAATTTCTTCTGGTTTATTCTGAGTGGAATCACAATTCAGCGGTTATGCGCGGGCGTCATTTGGTATTGGCCACTATGATAAGCTAAGCTGGAAAGGGATGCGACAAATTACTTTGCTGACAGGCCTAAACGTCATATTAGTAATATCTCTTATGACTATTTCTAACCTGATGGTTGTGTCACGTTTGGATGGCGAGTTTCTTTGGGACGTAGCATCACAAGATATGCGTAGGAGTGGATCATGTTTTTCTTAATTAACCGTAATGGTAATGAACCTGTTTGTGAAGTAAAGTACTCGATGTACTTGTTTTCCGTTTTAAACAACACAAGACGGAAATAGCAATGCGTAAGCTGGGCCAAGGTCGTATCGTGTGACAAAAAAAGCACAAACACAGGGGTGTATACAAATTTACACTTTTATTGTTTCAAAAGAGTTGCTATCATGGAATTAATTAATTCTGTTTCATCCTTGAAAAGGATTCCAGGTATGTGGATACCGCCTGTTGCTTAAATTTCTCAATTCATTATATTGCCTGTAAGCAGTATAGCCATTGACATATACTACTGTTAAAACTCCAGCTAACTCGTTGCAGTTACCTGGAAACCACGTCCATACGTTCTTCTGACTGATATATAAAATTGTTTGCATTTATTTAGCACAGTTCGGAGTTATTAAGATTAAGGCAGGATACTCTTCAATGCTCAGATCAGATTGACGCGTAACAGACAGACGCAGTTATCTCCTAAGCATCATCCTGTGGAATTCCTGACAGGGTGCTATTTATATATCCCCACTGTTACATAAGTGTACTCAGAAAAACAGTTTTAAGTAATGTTCTTTCATTCGGAGTTTTCAAATTTTTAACCTGGTGAGCAATGTTCAGTTATCACCTTTTCGGTATCAGAGAAGCAGAACATATACATACTAAGTAAGTAATCCTGAAGTAAAAAGTTCTAGCATTCCCTAACAAGACATCGACCTACAAACTACCTTGTAATAATTTTCAGGAAAAGGAAACCTATAGGATGTTCTTGAGAAATATTGGATGGGAAGCATTCAGGCCAATATGGCGACCATATCCACTAAATCGGTAACCAGGCTGTTCTTGGATGTACCAATCTGCTGGTTTTCCGATGTACAACAATTTGTCTGAGAGAGGTTTTCAGGGTTTTGGTAATACATCTTCATTCGTCTTCCTGAACTGCAAGTCGACATCAAAGCCCATGCGCATTCGTTTTGATTTTGTCTGTTTTGTTTTCTAATGTATGTAAGCACCTGGCATACCACTTGTTGTCTACGATAGCATGTTTCTCGAACTTCTAATATATGGTTTTGTTGTCTGAGTATTGTTTTCTGCGAAAGCACACATTGTTAATGTTTTGTCGATGGAGATCGTGAGATTATGAATAATTTGCAATTAGTGACTGTTCTATATTTTTACTGCTATAATGCCATTCCTAATTTCATTCAATGACCAACTACGTTATCAGCCTGGAAGATAGCTAATAGAAAAAGTTGTTTAATTTACTGCACAAAAAACAAATTGTCCATTGGAAAGCCGTGACAATCTCAGTTGAATGGTGGAAATGTCACCTGTGTGTCACTAGTCGTACAAATCTAGTTAGTTGTAAAACTGTACAACTTATAATAGGTATCCCTTCTTACGGTTAACGCAGGATTCTTTCCTTCAGAAACCCGACAATTCCCATCAATTCCAACATGTGCCTTACTGTAGAAATTTATTTCACACTGCTTATTGGAACCGTAGAGTAGTATATCTCACTTAGGTATTAGTTGTTAAGATGTATCGCTTACTCCGTATCACTGGTTCATTGCATTAACCTAGTTTATGCATGGATGATGTATTCTAGCCGACATATAATAATAAATCTGATTCATTTACCAATAAGGCATCCTCTTTCCAACACATTGTTTACAACTTTTAAATTCCGCTGGACAAATGGACTGACCTCGAGATGGACTGGCAATAACTGAACTGTTAATGTTGAGTAATATCAAAACTCCAAAATACTTAACAAGCTGGGTTTTCGTTATGGTACGGACCTGGACTAGGACTTAGTCAACTCTATTCAAGTATGAATACTGACTTCAATTTTTGTGACATAAACCTAGAATGTGTGTACAATTGTTCTGCCTAATGCGTTTGTCAATAGTGACAGTTTTCGTAAATATCTTTTAATAGAAGTCTTCTTCACGAGTTCTCCTGCCGTATATCCAGATGAACACTGCCGGACAAAGCAATAAGCAGAAGTGTTTGCTGTGCTCCGCTTCCACGGATCATACAAGCAAACGTTATGCTAACTCCAGGGCACACTCACACGCTTATTGCACTGGTGGTGTAACCAGGATATTCAAGCTTTGAGCGGTTGTTGTGAACTTCTCAGTTTTCATCCTCCACGTGGCTTTCGATACAAATCGACTATGTATCCATCCGATATTACGTATTAACTACTCATTGTTCACTAACTGTATTCTTTCGACCCGCACACCAGAATTCTCGCGTACCGACGAATATAACTGAAATCACTGGTGAGTGGTAGGGGATTTGGTTTATTTCAAGTTGGACATCACCCACAATTGTTCGCAGCTATCGCATTCCCGTAGACTTTCCAGTCATTACTCACAAGCGAAGGTGGTTCAGTGTTCACATTTGATAATTCGGTCGTGCCTAATGTGAGATCAATGACGCAGTGGTAAACACTGTTGTCTGTTCATGAACAGCGTGTCCGTGGTTCAAGTCCCGGCGGCAGTGCCAATGATATGCACTACTGACGAGCTCTAATGACGGCGAAACTCGAGTCTAGTGCTTCTTTTCGAAAGGGGCCGACTGGAAAGTCTATGGGGATGCGACAGCTGCTTGGATCAGTTGTGAGTGATGTTCAATTTGAAATTAACCAAATCCCCGACTACTCATCAGTAATCTAAAATATCGCCTGGCAGGTTTAATGAGATCGGAGATTTCGACCTGTCTAGCAAGTCCTAATCGCGGGGTTATCGATTGCAGTTGAGAGACAGTAACTGTGTCTGCATTTGCAGACGATCGGGCAACCTGATCATTACTCACAAGCGAAAGTGGTTGAGCGTTCACAGGCGATGATAATTCGGTCGTGCATGCTAGTGTGATGTCAATGGCGCAGTGGTAAACACAGTTGCCTGCTCATGAACTGCGTGTCCATGGTTCAAGTCCAGCCAGCGCCGGTGGCGATGATATGCACTACTGACGAGCTCTAATGAGAGCGAAACTCGAGTCTAGTGCTTCTTTTCGAAAGGGGCCGACTGGAAAGTCTATGAGAATGAGACAGCTGCGATCAAGTGTGAGTGATGTATAACTTGAAATAGCTGAAATCGGTAATCATCTAGTATGGTAAGCTAAATGACGGCTCACGATTTCACCCCACTAGATGGAGTGTGATACTGACACGCACACACTACAAGGGCAATGTCGTTCAGTTTATCCATCAGCTAATGTCCTGCATACTGAAAACAATGGACTGATCAACTTTGGAAACACCGCTAAATGTTGGCGGTGAACGAAGCTTCTTACACAGTGGTTCACGTCAAGTATGTATCCCCCAACCCATATGATATTGCACAAACAAATGGAGACATGTGAAGACGAGCTGGAAGCGATGGTTGAGTGAACGACCGATATTTGCCGAAGTTTACGTGAACGATATTTATCTAGACCGCCAGAACAACAGCCAGCTTTGTTCACTGTATACAACTTGGTACTCATCCTATGCTGTCTGGGCGAAAACAAGGCAGGTGAAATCTAATGTGACAGTTTGATTACTGTATGTTGGGTGCTACGAGGCGTTAGGTTTGGTTATGTAAAGGAGTGTATGACAAAATATCTAGAATCATGAATTTTATGGTTGACTATTTGTTTTATATGTTTGAATGCAATGGGTAGTTGTAAACGGTGTTTGGCGTTCACTGTTGGCCTCGTCTATAGTAATACTGGTCCTTTATAAGTCGGTTAGAAAATGCAATAAAACCGTAATTGAATGGGGCTACAACATGTTCAATGAATGCATGTGCGGGATCAGTCAAAGTCAGTGACACTAACTCGTATTGCGTGACTCATCGTTCAGGAATTACGCACCATTTGACATCTGCTGAAGCGGTTTTCAAGAACAGAAGCCGAAATCTACGTCAGCGTAAGCAGCTGTTTATGTGTCTGTCTCATCTGCAGTAACCTAGTTTTTGACCTCTGAAATCTCGATTCCTCCTATTCGTTTCTGTCTTCTCCAGTCTTCTTCCTTCATAGATTCTCCTGAGTTGGATAACCTGTAAATCAGTTATCTCTAGCTACCAACCGACTCATCATTGATATCTGACTCCTGACTATAAGCCTTATCAATGACAATTTATCATATCTTTTCAAACGTTTGATTGTTGACGTAACTCTGTAAGAACAAGTCCGATATTTTCTACCATTACTAGCACAGTATGTGTTATCTGCGTTATTTGGTTGAAGTGGACAACCAGATTCGAAATAAATGTCCATGAATATGATACACTAATGTCGTGATCTTTGGCTTTTATGCAAACAAATTTTGACAGACCAGACCAAAAACGGCTAAACATAAATCGGACGAAATTTAAAAAGTAAGTTGACCTGATCGATTGTTTCTCTGAAACTGTTCCAGTAGACATGTTAAGAAAACATTTCCGGACTCGTACTGTTGAGAATTTTCTGGCAAGACAGGAAGTTATATTTTCGTAAAACCTATATGATTTCCTAAAGAAGTCACAGTAAGACTTTTATTGATCGATATTTTTGTGAATACAACACACGATTAGCTACAGACTATTCAGTGTTTTATCATAAAAGGTACCTTTCCAACCGACGCAATATGCAAATTAATGTAAATAAAATATGTTGAATCACAAAAACATTTAAGTTTGAATAGACAGCAGGTTACCTGAACCAATTACCCCTAAGATTAGTGCCTTTATCGCCAGAATCAAAGCAGCTGTACAACCTGTCCGACACAAACCTACTTCTAATTGTATCGGGTAGATGGTTGTATCCGTTCGATAGCGGTGATTCACCCATCGGCATGTTTTTGTGAAACCCACACACACTCTTTAGCTAACCATCAAACCGGTTTGGGTATCTAATGGGTTCGTGAATTTAGGCGTGCCTGAACGAAGGCAAACATAATAATTACTAACACACATTGCCAAAAACATGTGTGCTACTCGAATAACAGAGAGATTAGTACGTTGCCGGCCGATGCAGGTGTCTGATGATCAGTGGATACTCATATGGAAACAGTACTGTTATTCTACCACCTCAGTATGAAAACAACTGTAAGGCTTAATTAATTTAACGAAATCACGAGAAATCATCTAATTCATAACAAAAATAGACTGAATGTATGGATAGGAGAAGGAAAATGTCAACGTCGCTAGTCGCTGATCTGCCGATACATGGTTTTTCGTAGATTGCCAACTTATATTGTCTGTCAAACAAATGCAACCTAGTGGTTGGTGACTGGCTACCATTTAGTAAGATCATTGCGGATTATCTGACACGCGTCGTTCATTGTGAGATTAAACCCTGATGAGCTTCAACATGATAGTGAGGTTTCAAGTTAAACTACACTCTGTCATGAAGAACACGTCTGTTATTCTAGGCCACAAACGTGCTGCTGCGGTTAGGATAAATATGCTAAACCAGAGCTTTAAGCATCGGCTTCATGGTTCATCGTGTAGAGTTGAGATTTGTAATAAGAAGCTGGCGTTACGCTTCAAGCAACTAAAACTCAGTAATGGTCTGTCAAACTTTGATCTTTCTCTTGGACAATTTGATGAACGTCGCATTTTCCTAATATTGCAAATGTGTAACTTTAAAGTAGAAACATGTTTGCTTTTTTGATCATCTGAATTAAATGTTATTCAGCTACAGTAACATTGTGACTTTCCCAAATAACTCGCAAGGTACACTGACAGCCCTTTAGCAATTAGTGTCACGAGGATCATACAGCAAGGCATTGATTGTCACCATCCAGAAAGGAAATCAACTGACAGTTTCTCGATCACTCTTGTTGTTCTCTGCACTCCAAATGTGGAAGTAACGATCTCACTAAGTTTTCCTCCACTACAGGGGTTGTGTGTATCTTCAGCCTTTGATTTCGATCCGCTTATAGTATTCGTGACAACGGGAGATTGATCGTGGTAGTGAAGCTCAAAGGGACTTTTTCAAAAATGAGGTCATAACCAATACACTTTTATGGTCTAAATAGTGTGAGTAGAGTAATCGTTTGCATTTAAAGTGGTAACCGGCGCTACTTTGCCATTGATTTTCTTATGCACAACCGGCGAACAACGAGGAACCCCACCTACTCCGACTGGCCAGTCACGTGTTTTTTGAAGGAGCAATTATACAACAAGCTTTGATTACCGAAATGATTACAACGTTTTGGAACCATGTAAATATGGTCGTGAGTGGCTGAAATTAGATCCGAGTTCAAAATACCTGTAAACAAATAACAGGTTCGCTTGTTTCCAGTGAAGCTGCAAGAGTTTTGCTACTTCTAAGACACTGTCGTTTGGTTTGCACTGCCACGAATCGGGTCCCAGTCTGAGGCTTTCTAATCATTTTTTCACACATCGAAACGAAAACCAGAATAGACAAGCTAAATGACTTTTTTTCGATTTTCTATCTTTAGGTGTGTAACACATTGAAAATGCGTCTAATAATGCGACTAGTACACAAAATTGTTCGAAAATCCACATTAACTGAGATCCACTAAAATCTGCAAGCTCTTCTTTAAAATCCCCGGGGTTGTGGACAACTTAGCGGACCGTAATCGCTCTTGCTTCTCTCAGAACACTAAACGAGTATGCATAACTAATACCATTCATTGTGTCTTGTAAGACGAGTCGAAAAGTTAGCAACCTATAGGCAACCGTTTTCAATTACAATTTCCAAAACGAACGTTAGATATGCTGTACATCATGATGTATCTGCCAAGTGTACTTCACTAACCATACACAACAGTGGAGATTACTTACTTAACAGACATTGCAAAACAGAAGGACAAGGTTATAGTCTCCAATGTGAATTCACACAAAAAATGTCCGTAATTAATCAAGGCCGAATGATTACCGAGATGTTTCTGCAATAGATTATCACATTTAACGTGTCCTAATGAAAGCGTTGGTAAGTATGACTATCCCGGTAATATGAAAACTATTTAACATCATAAATAACAAACCTTCCATTAAACCATTTTGGTTCACGTCTGATGACGTTCTGTAGAAACAGAATATGGGCACTCCGTAAAAATATCCAAATAATTACAAGCTTGGTAAGTGGTCTCTGTAGCATCAGTTTATGAAATATAATTTGGTTACCATGCCTCCGTGAGTGACTGAAAGCGTTTACCAGCAAGTATTTCGCTAGATACCATAAGTGAGGCTAAATTTCGGTGAAATAAAGATACCGACTTTAATTCGTTTTTGGACACGTGTAAGTACGGACATTCCGTGTTATGTTATAAGGGACTCAGCTGCCGTTAGACTGGCTTTGATGATAACATTAACATCAGGAGTAACTTAGTTTATTCCGCAACGCTTTCACCAGGAAGGAGCATTTAGCTTGATATCATTCTAAAATCAATATCGGCCGAGTTAAAATCAGACGTCTTGCTCTGGTATCTGATAAGTTTCTCTAGCAAGGCTGACGGTTGGATTCTACATAGTAGACTAACATACATAGTCAGGCTGTCTACTTCGGAGTAAAAACCGCACATTGCCTAAACACAACAGATGATTGTTTATCCAGATAGAAGAGTGACAGCAACACAAGTTTGTGGAACGACAACAGGGGAGTTGTGTTGATTGCTCAACTGTATATAACCTCATTCGGAAAACCAAGCAAGTACACACTGTGTAAATTATTTCCCCGATGCGCTGTGTCAGCAAGTGAGACTAGAAAACACCAATCCTTAACTGACACCAAATGAAGGAAATTCCGATTAGTCACAAGTTATTCGAAATTGTTGGTAAAATGTTAGTAAAAAGTCACAGTATACGTTTTGATAGAAAACGATTTAGAGTAGACCATCCGAAAGGTTTGATTGAATTTGAGAACTGTTATGAAATGTGATTGGCATTCAATTTTTAGGGTAGGGGAGAGTAGAAAGCAAGCTAATCCAGAGTGATTACTGTAGTGTATCCCATCAGATGCATTCTTCCAGTTAATTGAGGAATATATATGAGTCACTGTGCGAAGTTAATAAGTTTTCACTGTGAGCTTTTATTTAATGATGAGTAGTAGGGGATTTGGACAAGGTTTTGCATCACACAACTGAATGAAATGATCTGCACGTAAACAAGTCGACCGTGATTGTAATGAAAAACTCTTACTTGTTCAGATTTACTGGTGAATGTTTTCATTTCCCAAGTTACAGATTACTGAACAGTTGTTGTTTAACTCCTAGAAACAGAACTCCTGACAAAAATAATATTGAGTAAACAATTTTATCTTACTTGAACGTACTTCGTAATAGGTAGGTTTATCAGCTAAACAACCTTCCAAGTTTCATAAACGAAACATCTTTTGGGGCTGAAATAAGCACAGTACCTATAAGGATAAAGCGGCACTGTTGTGTGTTTTGTAATCAAACACTGCTTGCTTGCATTTTGGCCGCAGGGCCAAACATTAAGCTGTACAAAAACTTTGGTAAAATTTCCTAATAAATTGCTTTTCAGAAGTTGAAAAATTATCTACTCCAAAGTGGGAGCCATCTCAAAAGAGTAAAAGTCTAAACAAGAGCACGATGCAGTACGAACTAGTGTACTGCTTGCAACTATTTTTTTGTCTGCATGTATATACAGGCCTGATATGATAGGAGACGCTATAACAGGGTCCTTCATCGGGTTCATTAGTGTGAGTCACAACTGTTCGGTTTTTGTCTAAACATTTGCAATACAAATTATCTCAACTAGACTGTAGCTATGCATTTGCGGGAGCAAAACAAGTTGGACAATGTAACGCCTAGTATTTGTTATCTATTTCGCTCTCTCTCTCTTGTTAGTGTTGTTGCATAATTTTTCCTTCTTCTACTATGTTGTCATTCACGTTCACATGGTGACTGTTACCGATCACAGCAAGCCTTGGTTATGGGTCGCGAGACAATCTGTCTGCTCTAGTTGGTCGATACTGGTAAAGATATTGAAAGTTAAGCGATTGAAATAACAATGCTAATTACGATCATGTATCTCCATTGGTTTTTCATGATATGTGTCCCGGTCATACTCACAAAGCCGTGCTTGCAGTATTCGAGCTCCATTAAAATTAAACATCGTTTACCAAAAAGATATCACGTTCATCACAGAAAAACTCTAGCTCCGGCCGGAAGATGCCTATAGTCGAGCTAAGTACTCCACAGAACGTTATGAAATTAAATACGTTCTATGGTGGTATTTGGTGTTAACCTGACTAAAATGTGACTGCGGTTACTGCTGGTAGTCACGTAAAGCTACTGGGTAGGCGTTTAAAAAAACTCCAAACCACAGTAAACGTCGGCCAAATTTTATTTTTACTTCCCGGATTTTCAGAAGGTTTTTAATAGACCGCAGCCTCCCTTGAACTGCAATAGGTCCAACATATTCGATAAGTGGACACTCATAGGCTCGAAGTATTCGCTGTGTGAAGCGGCTTTGTTACCAAGCATTATCTGAAGGTTCGGGTAGGATTGTTACAGCTCTTTTGCACACTGACCACTCATACACTTATCCCGATCATTAGTCGCATCTAGATAAAGTTACGTTGATTTAATAATATATTGTAATAGGGTGCCGTTTAGGTCAGATAAGTTTTAACTGACGATTCAACCACTGAGACCAGGGTGAATATCAGTTTCAGGACCGGTAAGCTGGTGATAGCGTTTTGCCAGTAAATACAAAGCGTGGAAAAGCCGTCTTGATGTCGTATGTTAATTTTACGATACATAAAAAACGACTTAAAATGAACTATAAACGTCAGCTCAAGATAAATAGTTCCAAGTGTAAATATTAACGAGAAAGATTTGAAGCTGATATCACGCTGCAACTGAGTTCGTGTTTCAACTGTTTTTTTTTCAGTGGAATGCTGGTAAACTTTAAGAGGATCTCAGGATATTCACATATACTTGCTTAAACTTGTGTGAATGAATTTATCTGTCATATAACAACCGGTAAGCCATGAAGAAAATGAAGGCAGGTAAATATCTGACAGGGTAATTTACAATGTTCTGATGACACTGATCAGATATGTAGTTATTATACCTTTCCTCAAAATAAGTCTACTTTAATTTTAGGCAAATGCTGTAAATGAATATTTTCTTGTTCAAAATAGAAAATTAAAGTTGTAGTTGTTGTTGGTGGTATTGTTAGCATTTGTGTCTCGCGTCGATTGCTGCTTCTCACTAGATAACTGTCATGTTTCCAACCACCATTGCTTGGTCGACCTTACCTACATGACATTCCTTTGCTCATCCGACACAACTCATCATCGTCGAGCCGAGTGTGCTACTCAACACTGTGTTGCATCTGTAGTGACCGGTTTAAACTTGAAAGTAGACCGATAAGTTACGACAGTGTCCTTGCAAGTTAGATGGACGAGCACATGTATCAAGATCCAAGGGTGATTGATTCATTCACGAAATAAGCATTTCTATAGTGCAATTTTGTTGGTTCAATCCATCCAGAAGGGCTACAACTTCGTCAGCTGAAATAACCCAGTTGGTCTGCCCTAACAACCAAACCAGTGTCTGTGGCTACTAAAAGAGGGTTTAACATTACTACTTAATGTTACTACTTAGTCAGCATGAGTACGTACTTAATGTTCACACGGCTGACCATCTACTGTGTTCTATCAGATCACATAGAACATGTTTGGGATTATCTTTATCTGGAACTCCAAAACCACGGATTTGTAAACCTTTTCTTAGCTGTATTGTTAAACGCCTAGTCCCTAGTAGGTTATTAACAGTACAGAAAAAACTTGAAATACTATTTTTTGCCCGTGATACCACATCCTGGTGTTAAGTGAGGAGGTTAAGAATAAAGCATTCTTCACATTGATTCCATGGCCAGTGATTTGTCATTTCAACGTCCAACCATGAGTCGTGTTCAGGATACAGTTTCCAAAGGGTTAAAAATATGAAGGAAGTGTCAGACAGTATGAAAATTTACAGTCTTGGAATGACCACATAGTCAATGAAGTTCATCTGATCGGTCCATTCTCGAAGGAAATTGTGGGCATGTTAACGGTCACCCAACTGAATACAAGAAGCATTTACTCGTTGGATCTGTTGCCACTGGTAAAGCTGGACCAAATACAACAATATTTCTGTTGAAAGCTGTTCTTTTACTGTTCATCTGACATTGTTTGATTGATTGTTTAATAACATGAAAAAATGAATCATAATAAATTAGAGTAATTCCAGATGAGCTCTTACTGTTTCATTTCATTTTTTAAAATAATGAATAGAGATATTTTATGAAAACAAGCTTAAACGTTTCATTTGGGATACCGCATGGTTGATGCCAAATCGTTTTTTCAATCCTCAGACATGTTCGTATGGTGTGTCCCGTCTGCTAGTAAAACAGCGCCACTCAGTGCTTTGATGCTGTTGCAGACTACGCGAATGAACGTGTATCACAAGAAAGAAAAATATGTACTTAAGACTATTTAAGAGTAATATGTAATGGGTGTCCAATCAGCATTCTTCAAGTAATTAGGTGACTATCTGTTTGCGCATAGCTAATAAAATTAAACATATCGGATAATGATGATCACACTGCATTTTACGGTGCAGCAGGCTAGTTTCGGCCGAAACATCAATATAATTTTACGACAGGATAATTCTGATTAACTATACCATTCTGATTGTTTCGGCTGTTGCAAACTTCAAACTGTATATTTTATTAACTGTATCTGTTCTTAGTAATTAATCTTTTGCACAGACGTATATATTTTTATAAATAATTGGAAACTACAGAGATTTCGGAGATCGGGGCAACGCTGAAAGAGGGGTTTATGTCAAACATGTGATCAAGTGTTTCAGTGATGGGTATCAGTTTCAAAAGTCACCGCTGGAACATAATAATAATAATAATAATAATAATAATAATAACTGTACCGACCTTCTTAGTTCTGACTTCCAGATGTTTTGAGATGGCTTTGAAAATTTCATTTCGATGATAGACTGGTGGAGCAACGTTCTGTCGTGCAGAACAAGCTGGGTCAGTGATTCACTGTTAGTTGTTAAACGTATCAATTCAGGTTCATGTTTCTCAATCCTCCATCATGGATGAAAGTTGTATATCTGTACTTCCTATTTGTTATATGGTTACAGCCTGATGCTGACGTGAATTGCGGGTTTACCGAATCCCATTCTATATTGCTTTTATTCTAGCGCACTTGTCAATGATTCTGGCGAAAAACGTTTAATCACAATCCACAAATTTACATTAGTGATCAGGGGACGGGGATTTGGCTAATTGCAGTTTGAACATCAGTCCCATCTGATCACAGCCTTCACATTCAGATAAACTATCCAGGCAATTTCTTCCGAAAAGAAGCACTAGATCAAGGTTTCGCTGTTGTTATGTTTTTTATTTCTCAGTCCATTTGCGCTCTTTATCAGATGAGTGGCTGAAATCGTAATAACTCATATATATGTTTAACACTCATTCAGCGCTCCCTCAAGGTATTCCATTCATACATGAAAAATGTCTGGTATAATTACGATAAAACCATGAATGTCCGCTTCTGTTATGCCGTTTCAGAGATGTACCATGTATTACAGGAATCACAATATTACATCATACGTCTCACTTATGCATGGACATTATATTCTATCATGGCGAATTGTTTAAATCTCGTAATATGAATTGTACGCTTTTAGTTGAAAATAACTTGTTAATGTGACTCAGAAGAAAATCACACACTTGGTCTCCTATTATTTTATTCAAAAAGTCTGCAGGATGTAGTAAACAATTAGTTTTGAATGTGCACTGTGGTAAACCTCCATTTAACCAAACATTCTACTTCAGTTATTTTTTTCGATGCAATCGTATAAACAGATGTTTGCAAATGCCCTCGTCGACTTAAACAGTGCCATTCCAGAACGACACAGCAGGATCGAAATACTCTTCAACAGACTTCGGTGTTCCCCGTCCAAACATGACTCGATTACTGTCAACAGGTCAACAAAAGGCCACTAGGCGGGTGATTTGGCAATAAATATCCCAATATTGTGAACAGTGAAAAAGTATCGTTCCATGTGGAGTTATTCCGTAACGATATTTTTGTTTATTTGCTGGGTAATCCGATTTGATCATCTGTGTACAATCTGAGATTAAGACTGACGTCTATAGCTTTGCCTGCTATTAATTTGTAGGCCATTGGAACTTTGGCTGTATTGGCTAGAATAAGTTCTTTTCTACTTCACTTACCGGTTATATTATGGTTGTCTTTTGAAATCGTTGTTTACTGTTTTTTGTTTACGAATTTTACTGAACTGTCAAGGTGACTAAAAAAACGTGATATCATCATAGAAACAAAACGTGAGATTGGACATTAGTTATGAGCTCTAATGACAGGTAAACGCGAGTCTCATTTCTCTTTTGGAAGTGGGGCACCGTAGGGTAATATTCGAGTACGGAAGTTGGGATCAAGTGTGGGTGGTGTTCATTTTAAAGTAATCTAAATCCCTGAACTTCATGTAGTTAGGTTGAAAAAATTCAGTCGGTTGAATGAACACATATACCTCAGACTGACTCAAAAATCCTGATCACAAGATTGTCGATGAGAGCGCATGAAGCGATTCTGTTTATTCGCCTTTCCAAATGTTTTATTAGTTTGAACATTATTCAGGCAAGACTGTGATTTAGTGTTAGGATATGATTATCCAATTGTATTAACTGCGAAGTTACTGGTTTTACGGCCAAGGCGCTTGCTCCACAAACACGAGGGTCGGTGATTAGCTTTTAGTCGAGAAGAAGGTATGGAGTCTTGGCGAGCCCCGCTAAGAACGAAACTCTAGTCTAACGATTCTATTAGCGGTGACCTAACTGATAGGTTTATGTGAGTGCAATAGCTGGGCCAAAATGTGGATCGTCTTTAATTTGTGAAAATTTACATCTTCAACATTCGATTAGTCCTTGTTTTTTTCAAGAATCTATCAAGGTAATTGTAAGTGAATGCGATTCGTATGCAACCAGCTTCTTAGCCCATCGTAAATTAGTGACACATATTTGTCCAGTTCGTACGGTTGAGCTCAAAACTTCAAACCTCGCTGATGACTAAGAAAAAATCACAGTAATATGAGTGACAAACATTCTGCTATAAACAAGATCATGTTACACTTTGATTACTACTACAGTCCGAATTTTACGGAACGAGTAAATGGATTGTTTCCCATGTTCTGCTTGCTTGGGTTTCGTAATAGATGTCATTCTTAAAATTCTGCACGAAAACTATAATTCTGCAAATGGTACAACAAGTCTGCATGAATTAAATATGGTAACTCATTTTTGACGTCCCTTTATAGATTTGTCGACTGGGCATACCAACAAGTTAGTCTAATGTTCCGCTCATTTCCATTCACACCGTATTACGTTTGGAGGTTTAGCAAAAAGCAAAGTAATCTCTGATCTGTAAACTTACCTTCTGCTAGAGTTCTTTGTAAGATAATTATACCGATGAACAATTTTATCAATTCCCATTGAAATTGGAAATAGTATAGTTGCATTGTGTTAACATGTATGAATAAGCAGATTCTCGAAGTGCGCAGTTGCCACAACAGCTTCAAATACACGAACCGTCTGTCTGGATCAAACTACGCAAACCATATCACAGAAAACTGGCAGTTGTACGATGTCGAAACCTGTTGATCAAGTGTACTGCAACAGGGTTTCAGAGTATATTATTAATCATATGCACTCCGACAGTTTCTGGAACTCTGTATGAATATTTGTGCATTTGGGTCTGTGTTTGTGTAGGTGGGTGGGGCCTCGAAAGTCTGTCCGCAAGATGATATGGTCTGAATCGATTTCACGGTTGGTTGCCACATGCCCACCAAACGGGTTGCGTGTGCACACGCGCACCTATTGGATTAGTTTCGGTGTGCTGGCTGACGGGGTGAAAATGGGTTTACTAACTCGAGAAGCCTCCGTACACATGGGGAATGAATGAAGCAAACTGTGGTTTCTTACTCCTTCCGTTGTATAATGATAGGAGAAGAGGGCGTATATGAAAGCCTTTATCCAGAATCTAATGTTGTTGTCATGTCTAGTGACTAGTGGAGTATTTTGGCAGTGTCGACAATGGAGATGAGGTTAATGATTTTCAAAGAGAATAGGAAATCTGGTAGGTGAAAGAAATTAAACAATCTTTAGCTTAACCCATCGTTTAATAAGAATATGGTTTAACTAGAAAAAAATCAGCATACATAATTTTTTATTACACATTCAAGACAGTACAATTTGGATCGCAACATGTTCATTTGGGTAGATCTTTTAGATGGCCCTATGGGAAACGAACCAACAGACTTCAGCATTTCTCCTGTTAAAAATTGTCCCTAGACTTTATCATTATTGTGAACGTCACGACGTCAACTCAGTGATTATTTATGTTTTCCAAACCGAATTGTCTTACTAAATCATAGTCTCCAAATAAATGTCTCGGCTATATTTTCCTCTCTTGGCTAATTCGACGACTTACGTTAATAAGAAAAACTGATAGCCACGCACATATTTCGTTCACTCTGAGCAGCTTTGAGGGTGCATCTTAACTTCCGAGCTTACATTTAGATTCAAAAAACAAATACACATCTTCTCATTCAACTTCATCATCATTCATAACTGGTCGATATAGGCTGGAAGTAAGGTTCACCTTAATGTGAATACGGCGATCAATTTAGTTTGACTAAATCTACGTCCAAATAAAATTCCTTTTTGCATGTTAGCTAGTGTTTGGCTACAACGTTCTTTGCAAATTATGCTAAAATCATGAGAAAGTCATAACAGACAAGTGCCCATAAGCGCCTTGGCTCTACACCACATGTGGTAATTCACAACACTGCGAGTATTGAATCCCGTTGTGAACAGCTGTCGTCACGATTGGCAGTTGTCAAGATAAACAGGAAAACTTGAATGTTTTGTCAATCGATATTGCACGTACACGGACATCCATAATAAATAATTGCCAAGATCTAACCGTAAAATTGTTAAACTAACACATTACTGGTGTTTTCGTTACTAGAAATATCGCTGCAAAATTTCCCGAAAAACATCAACTTTGTCTATGTGTTTTTGCAAATATGCCTGTTGGTATGTCCAGCATGACAGGGATGTCCAATTTCCCCCTTCTGGTTTACTGTTGCCATGGACGACATTCTGGAGGGTGCACTTCGAGATTACAGTGGGCTTGGAGTTGAATTTCTTCCTGGCGCTAGACTGACCGATCTGGAGTATTTGAATGGCAGTGTCTTACTTGGCCTCTCTGCCGAAGACATGCAGACCATGCTGGACAAGGTGAACGACCAAGCCGGTTTGTATGGAATGCACTTAGCACCTTCAAAGTGCAAAGTGTTGCTTCAAGAGTGTGGCATTTCAACTCCTCTTTCTTCATTGCAGATAATACGCCCGAGACTGCGAACAGTTTCACACACTTCGGTAGAACTATCTCGTCAGCCTGTAATATTGCTAATGTGATATCAGTAAGGATAGCAAGGGCACGAGTTGCCTTTGCCAAACTGCGTCATCTGTAGCGTCGAAAAGACGTTCAATTTTCGCTGTGAGGAAGAGTATATAATGCCTTTGTACGCCCCATTTTGCTTTATGGTTCGGAACCGTGGACTGTTCACAAAGAAGACATCAACTGGCTTGCTGTGTTTGACCGTCGTTGTCTCCGCCAGTTAGCCCATATTAAAGTGAACTGATTGCGTAAGTAATGTGGCCGTTCGCCGGCGAGTATTCCGGAACGCTCGGGATGCGCGATCAATTGGTCAATTAATCACGGTACACAGCTTGTGATGGTTGGGTCACGTACTCCGTATGCCAGCTGATCGTTTACAATACCGGACATTATATGCTGAGGCCACCAACAGTTGGGTAAAACCGCGTGGTGGTCAAGCAATAAGGTGGTCACGAAATATGAAGGCTGATTGGTTAACTGAGCAAAGTTTGTAGGTATCGCCTGCCTGGATAGGGTCCTCGTGATCACTCAAACCGCTGGTTAGAGACGCTATCCGAGATGGCGATGTGTCTTAGTCAATGGCGTATCTATATTCATACCATTTCTAGTTCTTCCGCTTGGTCTTCTTTTATTAATTTTCAACCTTCTTAGTAACTTTTTTCTTCTAGGATATTCCACTTCACTGTTAAGGCGAACGGCGGCCCGAGCCACAGTACCCTTTGGTCAGGCTCATGGCTGTTATGATGATGGTGATACCACAAGATGAGTAAGATTAGTTTACCTGTCAGCAGGGGTAAGAACAGCGGAATAGTTAGAAGTGAAGTAGAGGAACGCGGTGACCAGAGCAGTACCGCTTCAAATGTATGCTATTTGAACTGTTGTGTGCCTCTTTCACGTTCATACGACTGATTCTCGTAGTGATGGACGATTTGTACAATACTATTGTCTCCGAATACAATATCTTTATCTACATCACCAGAAAAGCAGAACATTTGACATTTTTCAGCTGTTTTCCAAAAGATTAAACAAACATACGTATGGATCAATAGTCAAACAGTAACATTACTCGGTCACAAAATCGGTCACGACAACTTCCAACCACTGTCCCAAACTGCTGACAGTCGATGGCAATCAAAACTCCTCTGAACTCAACACTAAAGAGAACATTGCTACAGTTTCTTGATCGCGTTAAGCTCTACAGCTGAGTCATCAAAAACTACAGTGACCTCGCAGGCCCATTACACGAAATTCTGAAAAAGGACTGCCAGTTTTATCGATCAGGAAGAGTCAACCAAACAGTTGTCAGAACCCCCGCATAATCCGTACAGTTAGCTCATAACACTAAGATTACTGCAGCATCCGGTGCTGCACACTGAAATGTGCATTGTTTGGTGGAATGGTTGGTTTAGGGAAGTTTTGGAGTTCACTAGAAACATCTATTCGTGATACACAAGGTTCACTGCTATATAACAAAAGTACGCTTGTTCCAGGTGCATTGTCACCATATTGCACGAATATGCTTAATGTATCATTCTGATAACAAAACAAAACCACTTACTGGTTTATACCACACAACTTTTTATCCACACGCATGGTGGATGGAATACTCGTCCCTCAGTACATATGGATCACTCTGTAGAAGGTTGGGTAACGATGATCGTATGGCACTTCCGATGAAAATACTGTGGGAATGTGTTCAATGTAACTGTAGTGGAGAATTGATTTCAAGAATGTGTGCTTTTTTATAGAAAGGTAAGAGTTCAACAGGATCAATTATAACAAATTGGCGACATAATTTTGGAAATATGGATAGTCATACCGACTAACGATCTGACAGAAAAGTGTCCCAAGTGTCAATATTCCGGCTTACAAATAAAAACATATGCTGTTATTACCTTCTCGGACAGCATAAGTTTGCTAAAAAACAAAATGAAAACAAATGTTGTTGAATTTCTGACGCCAGTAGCAATGTTTTGAGTTTAAACTTTGGCTACTACGAGTGTCGCTCACTTTGGTTGAACAGTTTTGACGATATGCAGCGTAAATATGTTCTTGTGTTCTAAAACACTAAACAGGTGTTGTTGAAGCAAGAAAATGACAACGGAAATTAATATGAGCCAAAAATACGGATGGCGTAATAATTGTTTATTAAGATGATCAAAACGCGGGGTTTATCATTCAACACCTCTTGAAAACTAAACAGTTATTCACACATACCGCTGATCCAGGGACGCCAGGGTGTACAATTCTGAAACTGTATGTGAAAAATACTACTTCTTGCCAGATTGCAGTCTATCGCTTCTTCTTGAATTCTCCCTTGTTACTTTTATGCTTAAATACGTGCTTCTACCTGATTATTGCTGAGTACCAAAATTTCGTTGTTCATCCTCACTACACTTGCTGTCTGTATACAACAGTCGTGACAATGTTAGCATACTTCGGAATCACCGAAGAACAGGCTGATTTGTCAATCGCTATTAATTTTAATATCAATTTAGCTTTCACCAACATAATTAACCGGTCATTGACATAAAAGTCCTTCTTCGAATGTCACATTGTGCGAAGAAACAAGCCAAGTTTGATTTGAAGTCTACAATCGTATTCACTTCACTGGCAAATTGTTTCAGTAGTCTTAGTTCTGCATCGCACTTTTTCGAAATCGCTTTATTTTTTTTCAAAGTCGGACTAGATTTTCTATCGAATAAATAAAAGTATCAATACCATCAACTATCTTTAAATGAACCCCATCAGGAAGGCAGGATAGGTTTGAGCAAGCCGTACAATTCCACAAGCTCATTTTGTTCTGTAGGGTTACGTTAAATGATATACGCGAACCGTTGCTATAGGATTTACTTTCAGGTTAATTCATTTGCACCAAAAATCTCCTCATCCGTCGATCATGATACTGTTCCCATGGATTCCCATCAACGTATTGTTGTGAGACGAGAACACGTGCGGCAGAGCTTGATTATTCAGGAAGTCAACACAAGTGATATATTCTTCTACATTACCTCGGGCACATACCCCCATTTGCATGTAACAAAAACCCCGGAACGTCGCAAATTTCAGTGTCAAAATACGTAAGGCAACATTATGTTACCATAACAATTTTTGCTTGTCTTTCGCTTTACCGTACGGTTTGCAAACGATCTTTTGCGAAGAAGATACTACTAAACTTGCTATGGTTGATAACCGTTGTCTCCGACGATTAGTGCACATAATGATGACGCCGTAAACTTTGCACCCGTTTGTCCCAGACTGTTTTCAAACGTTCAGGATGCACGATCACTTGGTCACCTACTCTTATTGCTTAGCCTGTGATGATTGGAACGTGTACTCAACGTGTAAGCTGCTCGCCTACCTCTTCGGTCTTTATTTATTGAAACCACTAACAATTGGGTAAAACTGCGAATTGGTCAAAAAACGGAAATTCCACAGAATAGCAATGTCCTCGTTATTTCGTTGAATAGAGTGAGTAAGAGTTGGCTACTTGGTTATTTACTCTGAAATGACTGAAATCACCGGTCAGGTACTTTCCGAGATTGCAAATTTCCACAGTCAGTAGCTTGTCTGTATGCGTAACAATTACAGTTCTTCGAATTAGCATTGCCTCGGTAGCTTCAGACCTGTTTTTGATAGGTTTTCCATCTAAGACTTCCCACATCACTGTTGCATTGACCGGTGACCTTCTAGTTAGGCTCACGACTGTTCGGAGTGAAACAACCAAATGAACCGAACATTAATTTTCGAACTTCACCATTCAGCTGTTTACCAGAAGCGACAGTTAGAGGTTATCCACATAAACTTGCGTTCAAACTGGTCAGGCTGGCAAATAGATAGGTTTCTTACCCAAGGTCCATCACCTATTTAATCCTGTCTGAATGACTTCAGAACCGATCTAGTCGAGAAATTCAGAACTTCACTTGTGTGGCACATCTCATTAGCACATTCCCACAAGTTATTTGATGCATACGTTTGTTTAGATTTGATTGTATTCTGTCTGTGTGTGTTGTTTCAGTGTGCCCAGACGTTCGATTTGGATTTATTGCACTGCACCGTTGTTCATTACACTCACAGCTCTTTTGCTATATCTGATAACAGTTCAATTACTCTTACGGACTACACAAGGAAGTCTAGCTCCGATTATCCTCCGGCACAAAATTAATTCAGTGAGATCATACGTATGAAATAATCACTACTAAATGACACGCGGCAGATACACTCAACCATAATCTCGAAGTGTGTCACTGAAGTCGGAATCAGAAACACTGTTGTAGAGCCGAAGATGTTTTCGCTTTAACAATGAACTTCAAGAAAACCGGACTAAGAAATACCGAACATGAATAACGGAAGTATGCAACATAAATTCACACAATAAAACTTCGTAGGTAATTTTTTCCAGGAGGTCAACTTACCCTTGATACATAGTTAACGATTTGAAATAACAGAAATAGGTTAACGAAATGAGAAGACCAGTTTTGCAAGATCGTAGTACCATTTCGTAGGTTCTCGTCAGTTGCTACACTTAACAGCGATGGACACCAAAAATACTTGAGCGAATTAAGTTCATACATCAAGTCCCACTTAAGCATGGGAACAGGAACAGGTAAACTGATTTGCACGGCTGAATTGCATTGACACACAGTGGGTAGCAGTACGTTGTCATTCGGTATGGTGGCACTTCTCCTATAGCGCGTATACACTATTCCAAAAGTCTCTTCTAATCCGTCGTCTTCCTGGTGTTGGGGTTTGCCCTTTAGTTCCTGAAGTCGCTTGTGAGTAGTATACGGCTCACAACGAAACTGCCTATTGTACAACAGTTTGTCTTCGAAATAATTCTGATAACCCAACAGTTAGGTTTGTATCGAATACAACACAGGTGTGACTTGAAAGAAGTTCCTTCGGAGTCGAAATGTTAGGGTAGGTAAGATATGTGGATTACAAATACAATGCAACGGAAAATAATGAAAGCTTAGATATAAATGTGAGCTTCATTTATTCATATTCATAATGCAAATTAATGGTCGATTGTTAAAGCCATGACAAGCATTCATACCCATAGTACTTCCTGTCACTTAGAGTGGAATGCGATGGCATCAAATTTAAAAGTTGAGCGGTATTCACAAGCACATATGGCTGGGCGTTTCGTATATCATATGTCAGACTAGCTTAATGTGCGATCAACTGCATAGTAATTAGCGCGGCTCCATCATGAACACGTGGCCAAAATTCAAACCCCGCCATAGAAAGGATATGTTCCAATGGCAAGTTTCAACCAAGGCAAAACTTCAGTCGGGTGTCTTCCGAAAGGAGCCGACCGACAGGCTTGAGGGGATGCAAAAACCATGTTTGAGTGTGAGTCACGTTCAGTTCGAACAGAGCTAAAAGTTACGCCATAAAACCTAACGCACACCTCAAAATTCTCAATTTCATATATATATATATATATATATATATATATAATTCCGCTCGAGCTGCGAAAAATGGAAGGATAACACTTACATATGTCCTTCACGGTATCATGATAAACGCTCAGCGAACGAGCACGCCTTAATCGGCTCATCATCAAGCTAAATATAACCCACTCATATGGTTATTGCCCTCACACTCAGGAAGACTTCACAACAAACCTATTTCGAAATGAAGCACTAGACTCGAGTTCCGCCCTCATTAGAGCTCGTCAGCCATACATATCCTTGCCACTGCCGGGACTAAAACTCCGGCCACACTTTCATGAGGCAACCGTGTTTATCACTGCGCCATTGGGTTCACATTAGGCACGACTGAATTGTCATATGTGAATGCCAGATCACTCTTGCTTGTGAGTAACGATCAGGTTGCCCGATCGTCTTGATGGGTGAATCAGTAACTGTCCTGTAAACTCCAGTCGATAACCCCACGATTAGGACTTCCTAGACAGGCCGAAATCTTCAATCTCATTAAAACTGCTAGGCGATATTTTGGAGTAGTGATGATCAGCGTGAGAGTTGGTTAATTTTACATCAATCGCACTTGATGGCAATCTTTGTATTCAGACAGGCCGGCCGTGACAAGGATACTGTGGTGGACTGTCAGGCAGGAACTGTGAGCATTCCAGCTCTCGGCGGAATACCTCAACACAGGGGAGGTGCGTTCAAAAACCCACAGCCAGCAGATGGAGGATGGCGTGGGCGACCGGATGAGTCATCGCTCGACCGGATCGGACCAACGGGCTAGACGTGGCAGCCAAAATAGGGTGGATGACCAAATTGAAGGCGTGATTATTCCAACAGTCGCAGGAATATTTCTAAACGGCTGTGGAGTACGGTGAAAGCCCACAGTGGATAGACGGAGGACAACAAGAGCTATCAGACAAGCCATTGCTCAACGAGATCGGATCAACAAAGATGAGGAATAGCAGGCGGAAAAGCCCCGGATAGAAGGCGCCAATCACACACCTAAACCGGGAAAAAGTGCATACGACGTGTGAGCGGAAACCGGGAGGTGTTGTGGACTGGAACTGTGATTCAAAATCGCAAGCGCGCGTATGGCATGGTAACTAGCGGGTTGAACAATAAAGACTGTGCTTTATTGGACGCCTTTTCGCTACAATATGTACCACTGACGAGCTTTAACAAAATCGAAACGCAAGTTTAATGCTTCCGTTTGAACGGGTTTGGCTGGAAAGTTTATTCGACTGTGAAGGATGAGATCAATTGTAAACTGAGATCCATCAAATCCCCCACTGTTCATCAACAATTATATGGGTTCGTAGGAGGTAGTGCGTCAGCCAGTTATCGGACAGTAATCATTAAGGTTAGCTTAGTTTGACTCGTGAGATTCACTTTTGTAACATTAATCACGTGGGTTCCAAACTTGTGGGAGGAAATCAGCACAGTTCAACACACCTATCCCAGGTATGGATACACGGCCAGGAGCTTAAATGTTTTGTGCGTTTCTGTGTGCATAATGTAGATGAATGTAAGCGGTTTGCAACAGTTTGTGCTACTTTTACCAAAGACCCACAGCCTCGATAGATTGGCTGAAACTAATGAGCCGGTTTGACCGAATGATCTGATTCGTCCAGATTTGCAACGATCGCAGATGAACACACCATTTACGATCCTCAAGCTAGCCACACCAGGCGATGTTCTCTTCAGAACAAACGACAACCCTAAATCATTTATGAAAGCGTACATTAGAACCAGACCGAATTTTGCTTTTACGTACACGAGAGACAAGCATATCCCTGTTCTGGATAAACGGAATTTTGGAGGCATCAGGGCATATCATAGGGCAATTATTCGCAAAATCCGAAGAAGAAAAATTTCAAATTCCATCCGTCGTAAAGCTTTATTACAAAATTCTATTAAGTCCTATGGAATCTAACAGTAACGGAGAAGGTAGGGTAAAACACTACAGAAACCCATCAAACACTATTCGGTTGCTGGTTTATCAGTGAGGCAACGCCGTAACACACCTTCGCAGATGAAGAAAACCTGAAGACAAAACGAGAAACCACCTTTCCCATTCTGACCAACGCTTAGGATTGATTTAAATTCAATAAGGGCTATTTTCAGATTAATGAGGTGGCAAATCTGCAAACAAAGTTATTAATAACCGTTAATTGCTGGAGCATTATAGGTAACAATTTTGTAGTTTCGAATACGCACATACGTAGGGATATGGAAGAGCTTAATAAAACTGCATCAATCCTAGTTCATTTAAGGTTATTTTGAGATACTCTTGAAATTTTACATTTCACCACTTGCTTATCAGGTAACATTACATCATACGGTAATTACCGTCTTCTAAGAAGCGAAAGCCATTAGTCCAATGTCAAGGAGAATCGCCTGAGATTATATATGTACGCGTATATAATTTAGCCATTTGACCAGCCGGCCCACGGTCACAATTGCAGCAATATGCGGCAGACACACGCCACGAGGTTAACACGAAGTGTGCGGCTTGCATCGGAAGCTGTCTGTTCAAGGAATTCCATCAGTCAACATGTGGATACAGATAGCTCTTAGGTTCGCACCGTTGACGCGGAAAAGAAGACGATCGAGGACAAATCGACAAGGGAACCACGGGAACTGATGAAACAATTGCACTTCTGGCGGGAATTTGAAAAGTCGTAACAAATCGTTTGCCATTAAATGTCTCTCCTTATTAGTTTATATGTATATATATAAGTATATAACGTCACGCCTCTTCTGTCTTAGTATAGGAGCGCAACTAAACGGCTTTTTAAAAAAACCTTTCCTATGATTTTTGTCTTCTAGCTTTGTTTTTCCTACAGCCTTTTCAAAGCAATCGAAAACTTCCGTTATTGAATTGGTTTTAAAATTATTATCTCAACCAGATTTTATTTTGTCTGTCATTAACAGTCTGATGTCTTTCATGTGCAAACGTTTAAATAAATTGTTCTGTACCGAAATGTAAACGTGTTCGACGATACGCTGAGTAGTACTAATGTAAGTGTACGTAACAAGTAATATGCAGTTATAATAAAACATTACAATTTGGCCGTATCCCGTTACTGCGCAGGCGCGTTATTCAACTTTGACACTGTTGAGTGCGTTTGTTATTATTCACATGAAAACAAATAAACACAGCTAACTCCATCTTTAGGTAATGTCAAGAGCCCCACTACGTTGTCAGTGCGTTGATTGAAAAAGACAAAACTACCTCCAGACCATCCATACAGGTTTTCAGCAAGCTTCTAAAATTTGAACAGAAGCAATAAGTCTCCAAATACTAAATTACAACTTACTTCAGCAGTTGTATTTCAATTAGCTTTCGAGATAAAACTGATCAGTTGCCATTCTGGCCTTTACTCACCGACAGTGATTTCGATCTACCGGATATCCTTACTGCTGGCAAGATCCGACAAGATCTAAACAAGTGTGTACCAGTTCGCTAGTAGTTACCAGCACTAACGGCTTGCCACTCCTGTCTTTAAGACACATCACACAACTGCGCCGTGTAGACGTCGATCGTTTTGCAACCCTATTATTCAGCGACTGGTCTCGAAGATTCTTTATCACGCTTTCGTGAAGATTAAGAGCCAGCCATTTGGTCATACGTAATCCGCTAAAAAGAACTCACGGCTATCTCGTGGGAGATATACATTAACACATCAACCTACCTGGAAAATGCGAACCCCTACACGCGTGATTCAACAGGCGGAACCCATTTGTGTTGCCAAATGTCCTAGAATTTTGATCATCGTTCAGCGCGGCAACTACACTCATGTCGGCTATTGAAAATACGTCATAACCTATCACTGAATAGTTCTAGCCGATATCCCTGTTAAAGCACAAAACGTACATTTTGTGGCGAGTCTAGCATTGTCTCGAAGCCACAGGGTAAATTTGACACATCTATTTGACACGAAATAAAACAAACATTTTCACATAGATCTATAGGAGATATGGAAATCCACGCAATTTAGACAATGCGGCAAAAAGTAGAAAACTGGTGTCTCGTCAGTCAGTTGCACATTGCTCCTGTTTATATGAGATATGGATGGGGAAAATTTAAAATACAAGAGTGATACTGTGATATTAGGATGGAAAAGGATGGCAAAAATAAACAGTCTTAGTATGTTCAGTCTCACTCGATCAAAAATTGCTATCAAAATAGGAAAAGAAGTGTGTTTAACGTGCGATATGTGTAGCATATTCCTCCGCAGTCAGTGCACATAACCACTCAGAGTGAGCAAGCGGTCTCCATTTCTCTTGTCAGTATGAATTTAGTGTCGTGGTTTTGAATGTGATATGAAGTTCAGTGTAGCTACGTTGGTTAGAGTTTTTGTCTAACATGACCTACTGCAAACGATGGTGGATGCGTGATTTTAGTAGGATCATCGTAATGGCCAAAGTCAGTAGATTTGCAGGGGGGAAAAACCCATGCACTGTATGGCTGAGCCCCGTATAGCCAATGTAGGTGCCATCATACTGCTGTAGAGGTGGTTATCATTCAATCACAGTCGAAAGTTTTATTGTTCCATTGCTCGAATTGACTGCGTTGCCAGCTGTATTTACAGACTTAACGATAGACGGTGGACATAACGGGTCTACCGATGAGGGATTGCTGAGTGATATCCAAAAGATATGCAACTAAGTTGAATGGACACACTTTCTAGTTGGCTTCGAGTCATACAGGTTAACAACGGAATTCGTCCGCACGTTGAACGTACTTGAGCCTTACGTAGAAAACACGTTGGGGTGCTGCCATTTTTACGATTCTCACTACCTCGGACTTCTGGTTTGCTCTACTATGTGAAGAACTGTACCAAACACTTGTTGACCTTGTCTGTGGCGTGCAACCACCTTGTTCTCAGCAAATCATGAATGAACCTTTGGTAAGGCGTATGGATCACGGTGATTTCCTCCGCTTCCAACGGATATAAAAACTGACTAATATCTTCCATGGACGAAACACATTCAAAAGACGAAAGAACCAGTTTGGTCACTGGTCTCCGAAAACAAGCCTCGTGATAACCCCACTGACCTTGAATCATCTAGATACTTAGGTCTACCGCACTTGACCCACTTTCCCAGATGAATTTCTCAACTAGAGATTGATTTCGCCAGGCAACCCGAAGGTTGTATGAACCAACGTGCTGATCACTGGCCTAAAATGAGTCGTGCTTCAAACCATTTGCCTTTCACTTGATTTAGGTAAGATCATTTAAGATAACCTCCTACATTAGCATGGGCAACTGAGTAGTATCCCGTCCACGGTCCAACTATGAGAACTGTCGTCAACTATCCCTGGCTGTCACCTCTGGTACGCACCATATTCGACCGATGCATATAAACGTTCCCTAGTTTTCTATGTTCAACCTGATTCTCGCTCAAACGCCATCGCGAAGAGCAACCTAATTTTAACGCAGATCACAGGTGTATTGATGAAACTCGTTAACTTCTCGAAGACAACCACCTCTCTCAACGTTCGGAAGCAGTTTCTGAACATTACAGCAGTCTTTGATACTGCAGACAGGACCGGTCCCTGAGATTGCAGTAAAGAACGAGGCAAATTACAAGCAGGCCTCCGATCAAATCAGATCTCAGCCAGAAAGATGTGTCAGGAATAGTTAACCTCTCCTTACGCGAAGTATCTTCATCAACGAAAGTGGCCAGGACACATTGTACACACGACTACCCGCAGCCTGTTGTATGGAAAATTGCTCACACTCCTTGATTGTGGTTGGTGAACAATCCACGAAAAAACTGGTGTCAAGACTGGCCCCAGTAGGCTTTGTCCTGTTGTGGTAAGAAAAAATTGTTGTTCTGTTGGTTATAGAAATCGAAAGATGTGGCTCCAAATGGCAGCCAGTGGAAAAGAATGCGATTCTGTTTATTGACGCGAACGTCCTTAGCTACACATACGAATTTCTTTCAAACAAACGAGAAATCGCACCAAAAACGGAATTTTAAGATCAAACGTAATGTCGCACTGGCAACGTTTTCCTCTCTTATTGTCACACTCCTTGTTCTAAGCTATATCCCAAGTTATTGTTTACTTATCCTTTTATCAAGTGCTTGTTCTACAACACTCCATTTGTCCTTGAAAATGTGTAATAGTAGCAATACTAATAATAATAAAGATGGCTGAACACATGGAGAGGTGCATCCAGTCCGTTTATTCAGCTCGCGAGACTTACGATGACATCTAACTGAGCTAGTAAGCTCAGTGTAGGATGCTCAGACGGTACAAGATAAGAACGTTCGACCCCAAATGTTGCTTAAGTTCTTCTTTTCTACTTTTCCACGCAACATCTAAACATGAAAGTCTATGCACTGCTTGGCTGAGAAAACATACGCGTTGATTCACATTTCGTTGATAGACAAACCCAAACCTTTGAAGAATGCTGTTCGTTAGAAATACTACCCACAAACAACTAGTGGTATTTGGTGAGAACACCAGTAAGACTTGGAGTAGGAGGAAAACGAATCTTCGCACTCGTTGAAAAATACACAACAGAGTCGTTAGCACACATAATCCATAATATGACCAGACATCACATTCAAATAACTACTTTTTGCAGTTTGTGATAAACATGAAGGCTTCGACCGTGCATTATTGATATGTGTCCATTATGAATTGTCACTACACAGCAGGTTGAAGTGGCCGAATGCCATAAAAGCTTTGGAGTCAACTTATTGATCGTCAATCCAGCTTTCTGTAATTAGCAGGATCGAGATGTGTTACGTGCAGATGAATCATCACGGACTACTCCATCAACGTCGCAGTATGTGCGCTTCTAAGTGAATATTACAGCGTGCTACTGAAACAAGTAACTAGTAGTATAAGCAGGTCCAACAATTTCAGATCAATCATGCAAAAACCCATCGTAGTGGGATAGGCTACAAACCACGCTCCACAATGATTACTGATGCACCGTATGATTGGTTAATCATGTGAATTATAGACCACATGGCAGTCTATAAGAGAAGAGGGTAAAAAAATCGTTGCGAGGAAAAATCGTCTGAAGGAATACAGCGGAGCTAGCCCTCCTTCAAACATACGAACTACACAAGCTAACCGCCGACAGGAGCGCTGCCAAATCCAAAGAAAGTGAGAAGGTAGTACTAGCTGACTCATCAAGCAGACGAAATATCACCTACGTATTCCGAACAAGAATCCAGATGAACCCACGGACTAACGCTGCACAATGTAATTACCGAGAGTTTCACCAATGGATATAGAATACAAACTAACTAAAGTGTTTACCAACAAAGTTAAATGCACACCGTTATAAAAACACATACTCTAAAAAAACGCGATGCGCTCGACGAAAAAAATGCGGTAACACAGATGGGAACATAAGAATCACAACGGAACAAATGAAAACAAATAAAAAAGAAACGAACAGCTAACAGAAACAGACTGTAAGATGAACAAAGCAGTTAAATTAATTCAGTTTTAAGGTAAACAAAAAAATGCAAAAATGAAACCAAGTTAATTTCATTACCCTCTAAATCACAGAACACATCTATTCGAGGAACAAGTAATCTTCAGATCAACAGTTAAATGCTTTGAAAAAGAAGAAATGCAAAGTTCATTCGCAAATGAGAAGACGCAATATGGGTTCTACAACTAAATGATATTCGGAATTTTCGTTAGGCAAAGACTTCTCGTTTGCCTGCAGTCCTTTCGACCACCATATTGTTTTGTACACAATTAGATGTTTGCGTTGACTGTCTTCGCTAAAGAAAAATGGAGAGAGAGAGAGAGAGAGAAAAGAACCTATTGAAAAAATGACTGAGATCTGCGGCTGAAACTTCCAAAAAATCATCAAATACACTGCATCAAGCTAACTTATTTGAACCATTGAGTCCCTTTTAACCATTTGAATAGAATAGTCAGAAGACACAAATTACCATATGAATTCATTTCGCACACTCTCGTCAGTCGTAAACGTGTGACTAGCATGAAAACCAAACCAAACAAGACTTAAATGAAACGGTCAAAAATAAAAATCACCATCCAGCCTAATTTGCAGTAGTGAACGTCGTGAGAAGACCGTCTCATAGATGTCCCCTTGCTCCCAATCGTAATTTGGTTGATTATTTGTACACAGGCACCGTGAGCTTGAAAGTGTGAGTTCAAGCGGAATGTTTCAAGAACCTACAAATCACTGTCCTTGTTTCTCTCAACTATCGCTATGCCTTTTTTCTTTCTAACAGTATGGTAGATACACATCAGAATCGCCCGGTGTTATTAATGGAAATTATCACATCTCATGGTATGTTCTCGTTACAGTTTCACTGGCAGCACAGACTATACTTTCGACAAGAATTGAACTCAAGTCACGTATGGGAGACTGTATACACTGAATAAGCCACAAACCTCAGGTAAGCATAGCGGTTACCGCTCAGTAAGACCACAAACGGTTAGAGAATCCCAGGTGACTATGAATCGACAGGGTTATGAATATTTCACTGGGTAAAGGCTACATAACCTGTTTGATTGATAACCACGTGGAAATAGCAAACTTGCACCCAAACTATTGATACCTCTTACAAATAAACGTACGAATTATCCCGTACAATTTTACATGTCCTGTATCAGAAATCTACGAATTGGTGCCTCAGCTCAAGATGTATCATTGAACCAGACTCCAAGTAAAACGTGCAATACGAACAGAAATGATCAACAGTAAGTTTTCATTACGACAGACTGTACAACACTAAATGAAACAATGGCGAAGAAACACTCCCAACACTACTTCGAAAGTTTAAACACGAGACAAAACCCGACAACCTACGCTGACTTTCGACTTCCATCGATCAATCGCGAGCATAGCAATAGCGGCATTACGCTCTTCCATTTTCCGTCGCTGTGTACAGGCAATCTCAGTCATGGTGATGATAATCCCGCAAACAATTCCAGCCACGACCATGATGAAAACGCCCGCCATGTTGGTCAGTCCTAGAGTGGCCGGACTGGATTCGGTGCGCCCACAGCCCTCTGAGTCTCCATGGATCCAGCGTGTGTCCAATTTCTCCATGACACCTCCTGTGGTACACACAAGCAACCGAGTACATGTGTCAAACTTAAGTGAGGAAGTACTGCTGCTGCTCATCTTCACATCAGTCTCCTCGAACAGTTATGCTAACTACCAGATTTTAATTGCAGCACGGATTAGATAAACGCAACATGCAAAAACATTTGTCGTGTGAACACACAGATATACTCGTCCAACGGACGATTCTAACTTGGAGATATTGTTGTTCAGACAACAACCTCACTATTCAATTATAATCCAATGTGATCTCGCTCAAGTGTGAACGTAGTCCTGAAAATTCGCGAGATTAGCTATCACAAAAGCGACAGCACTGCGTTCGAATCAAACAGATAAACTATCTGAAACATTTCTTACTTTCATGAAAATTTAACACAGCTTGTGACAGTTCTTCAAGCCAAGGATTTCCTTTTTTCATGACGAGTCCATATCCACTGCGACCAAATACCTCACCAGCTGTCACCAAGTCGCAATGTGTAGCAGCCTCGTAGTTCAATCTTGCAGAATCCCAAATGAACGCCTTTAATGCTCCGGTCCTCACGGCCTGTGACAAAAGTCAATATTAAATGCAGGCGAAGTTTACAATGATGAGAAATGTGAACTGTGAAAAATACATCATGAACCGAAAATGTACCAAGGAATAAGAACACTGCTCAAAGAGATAAGCAACAAGAATGGTGTGAAATGGGTCGCTGGAAGAAGGGTTTGGTACTAGGTAGATGAATTCGAGTCCCACAGGTACAATTAGTTTAAGCTAACAAGCCAGCAGACCAAAATGACGGGCAACAAGCTCAACGTACGGTAAAGTAAAGAGACGTCTCAAGCTTACCGGGACAAAGAACGCTCCAAATTGGGAGTACATTTGTAAGTAAACTGAAGGGAGAATAACCGAAGCATGCATGGCCAACGATCACAAGGAACCACAATTAGCAACATGTCTGCTCTATACAATGAGTCACATGAAATCACTGTAACGAATGAGGAATAACAATACAAAAATTAGTGCAGGATTAGACAAAACATAGAAATCCGCAAGACCGCGAATAACCTCGATCTTAAATAAGCTTCCACAGCTTCTAACCAGATGAGCACATCTTTCGGATCACACATATAAAGCCATTTAAAGCTTATAGAACTTAATTTGGGTCTCAAAACCTTTTCCATACAGACCCAAACCATAAAATGGACCTGAATGAGAATTCATTGAAGTCGTTGATTCATAATCTCCAGGACCCCGGCTAGAAAGTAATAGGGTTCGAAGAGCAATCCAGCGCAACAGTGGTGAAAAGTGCCCTCTACGAGAAGAAATTTACCGCAAAACAGGCAAAAGCGGTCAAAAGGATGAGTAGACACGTTGCAGACGCAGGCAAACCATCGATTGTAATAAAATACCATATCAAGAAGTTTACAGCTGTCGATCTCAGTAAACAACAGGCCTCTAATTGGGCAGGTGGTATCCGTCTAAGTTACCCAGCGGAACAGTCAGGCTCTTCATATTCCGTGACTGTATCATTGCTTGTCAACAACGCGGCTTTATCCCAGTGCTGGCGGTCACGGTAAATTAAGTTTGATGCGGCAAACGCTCAGGTCGCACGCGAAGTATGTGACCCAACCATCACAGGCTATGCAATGTAAGTGGCTGATCAAGTGATCCCGCACACCGAAAGTTCACGAATACGCGCTGGTAAACAGCCACACTGCTCACAGGAACATCCTATCTGCTGTGGGCGAATTGGTAAAGGAAACGACAGTCAAACACAGCGACGATGTTCTCAACTTGGTCATGAACAAGACGTTTCCGAGTCACGGAGCAAAAGTTATACGTCCTTCGAGATGATGTCAACAGGACGTCTTTTCACTATTACGGATAATGTAGACTGGTGGAAGCAACACGTATCTTTGTTATTCCAACTGACAGCTCATCAACAAAATAACAGGTAGATGAGAACGTGCTACTCAGATAAATGAAACAGTCCACAACCTCGGGCGGACTGTTTGCGATAAAGAACATGAAAGTAAGAACGCCTATCTTGAAGTAACCGTTTGCGCTTTGAAGTGGAGCGTAGTCACACATAGACCATCTGGTTCAATCATCATCATTACCACTTTCAGCTTTGAACTATGGCCGTAAGCAATATAACCCGGGTTGCTGTTGATCCTAACAATGGTCAATGGTAGCGCACGGTAATAAGCAAATACAAACATATAGAGAAGAACAGAAGTGTGACGTGCCAGGACACACGTGATAAGACTTTCACGAGGGACTCAATTCAGAGCTTATTATTTACTGGACAGCAAGAGATTTACCTAGATCAAGGACACAGTAAATGAGACAATGGTGTTTGATTCTAGATATCACTGCGGTCTGCCGATTTTCTCGAAATCACATCAACCTCTTGAAAGACGCTGAGGGTTCTCCGACTATACTGGACAATATAAGTCGGGCCGATGGGAGAGCTTTTCGCTTCAGACTGTTTATTCTAAATTGTCTCTTCGAATGCGGAGTACAGCAGTGCATAAAGTATACAAATGGTTTTGGTGTAAATCAACAGGAAGTAACTCTCCATCTAAATGACCCTGCCCAGTGAGTAGCGCAGCACGCAACCGTATGAATGTAACTTCATTCGTTTGACCGTGCTCCTTTGGTCTGTCTGACAAGGCTGCATCAAAATCGCAATTGAAGACCTATCGGATCAACGCTGTGTGCAAGCTAGAACACTACGTCAAAGTAGTAGAACAGAGCCTGCCGCCACTAAACCGTTTCAACAAGCAACGTGGAAAGTGGCACATCAACATCAGCAAACTGTGTCGAAGTAACTGAGCTCTATATAGTGAGACCAACGTGTTCGACCGTGTGACGTGGTTTCTGATCAGTAAGGCACGGACGAGTTGGGCCGTTGTGGTGGTCCAATTACTAGGAAAAAAGTAGTGATCAAAAACGGACGGTTATAGAAAATCGTCCACGTGAACAGGATTAGTCTCAGATTAGCGTGAAAAAACTAATCGTACCATGGAGATCTACATTCGTTTTAAAGATTGACATCCCAACAGACATATGACAACCGAAGTAAACTAAGCGGGTTCAGCATATGACCGAGTCATTGGTTTTGCAATCGTCATGGAATGTAAGGGATGCGATAAACTGTCTGATACGGTTTAGAATTCGGAAAAACACGACACCCTTCTGAGGAGCCGCAATAACTCACTTCAACTGCTTCTTCCACAGTGGGATAGTTGAGCGATTCCATGACACGATACATAGAGGAATATTCCATTTGGCGTTTAAAAAACATGTCCACAGAACTACCACGAACAGTGGCGAATGTGAAGTCCTTTTGCGGATTGCGGAGCTATCCGACGAGAAACACAAAAGAAATGGGAGATGTACATAAAGTTTGCACTCAGGACGTGGAAACAGAAGTTCATTTGCGCTTAGTGAAAAAAGAAAACTAAATGCCTGAACTTATGTACGGGTCATGAACGATTGGAATTAAATACATGAAGTTACAAATACTCATCAAATTGGGTGTCCGTCTGACTAAAAGTGGATCTAGAACTTGAAGTACTAAAGTGTAAAAAGCATCCAAGCTCGGACCTATTTCTTCCAGCTTTGCTCAAAGATGGCGGTAAAAGGTTGTTGTCTGGGGTGATTATACTCTCACCTTCTGCGAGGGAGAATTAAGAGGACCCTCTTCAAAAAATGCATCAAAGTAGTAAACGATAAACATGAAAATGGTCTTGTCTTTATTTCTCACTTACGAGACTCAAAGGGAAGGCTTCGAAAACACAGTTAACCAAATACAGGAAGAACAGTTTTTATGTTTCCAACCAGATCGTGGGTGTGTCTAGCGAATCTTCACTTTACGACAGAAAACGGAAAAAAAACATACATTTGACGGCTATTTTCGATTCATTTGCTTGACATACTTTCCGGCGCTGCTTCCGTCAAAAAGAAATTTCAGCGAAATATGTTAACTTGTTACAATCATGCGTACTTATAGGTAGCTATTTTTAATATTCTTCATTGTGAATGACGTGCGAGAATGGTGTTCAATTTTACTGATGCGCTGTTATAAGAATGAGCAGTGAAAGTCGTAAGCAAGCTGCTTTGCAAATGACGTTTTACGTTCATTTACGGTATGGTTATTTGTCTTCAAGGTGGACACAGCTTGGGGATAAATGGTTGAGTATGTACATAATTGATTTTTAATAGTTAAATTCCTTCCATTCCCTTTCTTCCTTCAATCTTTGATCTATTGACGTCTTTGATGATGAGGATGACTACGATTAATGCACGACGAACAAACTTCCATCAATACAGGTAATTCTGATAACCAAAAGGTGCGGGTGGTAGAGTCAGAAGGAGAGATTATCAATGTAAACGATTCAATTGCGATACACGTATTGGTCAGTGTAGTTGAGTCCAAGCGTATAGTACACATTGGTCTGCAACAAAGTGATGCGGCTCACAAACATCGACAGAGCTAACAGATAGGTGACGATGTTTACAGTTTATATCACACTACTTCGAACTGCTTGTGTGAACAGTGTTTATTAGTTTTGGACCGGTGTGAAACCGCTGAAGTTTAGGTACTGGTCGGACCACGCGGATGTCCTATAGACAGCTCTTCGAATCGAGCCATCTTCTCGGCGACATACAGATATGTCTAGAAATGACAGACAGTTGTTGGCCTCAAATTCACACGTAACCTTCAGGTTAGAGTGACAATTATTTGGGTGTTGCAGCAGGTTATCTACTACCTGTTTGGATCAACATAAAAGAACACTAATAAACACGCTGTTCGTGCAAGCAAGACTGGTGTGTACTCACGACAGTCTTGCGGAAGAACTAGATTTTATCACTTCCATCTTACAATCAAATGATTACCCTCAAAAGTTCATAGAAAGGTATACTGGACAAAAGCACTATCCGAAGAGGTGATTAGTATAGAAAAAAGAGGGTCTACATAGAGTTGTCTTTTAAGTGTGACTACATCATGCGGTAAACACAACAACGGACACTACCAGCGTCTTCCTTCAGAGGAGACCAGTCTATTAGTGCCACATCGCATTGCGCTTATCAATTTACACACAACTGTGGAGAAAGTTACATAGGCAGAACCGAAAGATACCCGGTCTCCAGAGTGAAGGAGCACTTGCCTGAATGGGTGCAAAATTCCGTGTTGCCGGAGAACGACAATGTTGACGAAACACGTAAGCAGTCAGCTTCCTCAGTCGCTAAACACATTTTGATCACTGGCCACGCCATCGATCCAGCTTGTGCATTCAGAATCCTGCTGCGTCATTCCAATTCAAGATTCATGAGGTTTGCTGAAGCGGTAGCAATCAATCGTCTCAGGCCAGTTCTCTGTGTACAGAAACAACTGTTCGTGAACCTAATCCTTCCATGTACTTAGTTACCTATCTTAACACGCATACTGATTATCAACCCTTTGAATTGTTTGCTATGAAAAAAACCAATCCATGTTACTGTAAATTTGGTACTAACGAGTCAATACGAAATGCCAGTTTTCGTACTCTAACTACTTTGTTCAAGTTTCTGAAGGGAGCTAACTGTTTCAAATTTCAATGTGGCTGCTCTTGGATGGAAGAAACCGTAAGACGATCAAGTGGTGATGCGATGACGGACTATGAAAGCCTTCACCGTCCTGTTGTGTAATGTTGATAGGTGTGGTCTACCTGGTTGAAGAGTTTGTGGCCATTCACACAGCTAATTGGAAACACCCTGATATTGTGATGTTTCACAGTCAATGGTGAGTGTGTATCAGCAAAATTTGCTGACACGTTTTTTTTTATTAAGCCCCATCGTTTTCCTTCGTTATCTTTATCTTCTTCTTCTTACACTTGCATTTACTCATTATTCCGCTACTCTGAGAACCATAATCAGGACCAACCGCAGCACAAGCCACATGATCCACACGTATGGCTCGAAGCTGGAAAAGATTATGGAAGGATTAAAACGCTCTCTCACAATAATAAACATCACTAACGAAAGACTGCGCATCCCGGAGAATGCACCTTGTTAGGGGAGTGTTGTATTTAACTATTGGAAGTCACATGAAAGTCTTAAGATGATGGAACTGAAAAACCATCGTAAAACGTTTGTAAAACAATCCACTTAAACGACATATGTACACAACACTTGAATTATTGTCCAACCAACTGTAAAAGGATTCAACGGAAACAGATACACATAAACACATTGTATGCTCACCCTGATATCATCGATGCCGGAGATCAAAGATTCCGGACGATCAAGGACGAGGAATGCGGCCAAGTTGGCTGTGTAACTGGCCACGATGATCATCGCAAACCCAGCCCACACCATGCCTAACACACGAGCGCTAAACGAACGTGGGGTACCTTCCCCAATACCTGAGTTGAGCAACACACCCCACGCAAAGTAGACGGCGCTACTCAACGTGAGGCCTTCTTCAGAGCTGCTCGAAGAACAGACTGATTCAGCACATGGCTGATCGGATGACTGAAGTTTCTTCGCGCGACCAGATAAGGCACTCGTCTCAGGTAGTCCGCCGCTGAGTGGTAGCGATGCATTCGCACCAAAATGACTCGGAGAGAAGGAAGACGACCTGATTAGGCCAAACGGTGAGAATCGGTCGAGAAGATAGAGAACCCAAGCTACAGCGTGCACAGCAAGAGCAACTAGCACCCATAATGTGTTTTCAAAAGGTTGCAAAAATGATCCTAAATTTGACTTGGCCCGTTCCTGCAGGTAATAAGGGGACGGAATGAACAAAATTATGAGGAAATAACAATAACAAGACAGTCTACATTCCGTAACCAAATAAAAATTGTCCAAAACTGATCAAATGGTCACAGCCCTGCTGCTGTGTTCGGTCAGTTATTCTGCTTTGTATGAAAACTACGTGCGTGAAAATGAGGGACGCATAAACCTAACTTACATAATGCCTAACTGCGCCGTACAGCAAAAAAGTTGTTAGACTTGTTGTATAAGGTATGAATTAAAAGAGATGAAAAGATGTTAATGCAATCTGAACACCATTCACGCATGATGAACAAAGACCATTCCACGGAAATAATAAGGGGATTAGCTTGACCCCTAGTTATACTTCGTCAACTCACTGCACCTCGGGAGGCAAACATTAGGGAAGAACAGGCACGGTTTCGTTCTGGGCTGGGATGTATTAATCACATTTTCACTCTTAGCCAGATTGTGCAGCATCGTCATGTGTACCGCCGGTCAACAATTGCCACATTTCTCGACTATAAAGGTGCATTCAAATCAGTGGATCGACCCACACTTCTAGAATGGCTTAAATGCAGGGTTTTACGGACGAAATATGTCAACATACTGTCAGCGCTTGATTCTCATACTTCGGCTCAGGTTAGGGTTTACGGTGAACCTTTACAGTTCCAGCGCCAAGGCTGCCCAGTCTCACCATTTTTGTTTAACATAGTCATATGCGAAATAATGGAGAATCATCGGCCGGCACAAGAGGCCGGCATAGACCTCCCACTAGGTGGAAGACTGATTAGTCTTGACTGTGCTGACGTGTTGTTTGACAAGCTCCACGCAACCTAAACAATACTACTATTTCGCACTCTGCTAAATACTTCGCAATGAGCTATGCTGCCTCAAAGTGCAAAGTGATTCAGCAAGATTGCTGTGATTACGTAGATGTAACGTTGATTAATGAAGTTATGGAAGTTGTTGACTAGTTTGTGTACTTGGGAAGCTGCATCAGTGGCGCTGATGGCGGAGGAGTACCGAATGGAAAAGAATCACGTACCTCTAAGGCTAGGATGGTATATACTGAACTAGGATAGTCCTAGAGACAGGGAGGAATCTCTCTGAGGCTTAAGAGTCACATATATAAGACGACAGTGAGGGCTGTATTATATTACCGCCGTGAAACTTGGCTAATCAGAGTAGAGTAGGTCAACTGTACTCAGGTATTTGACCACGGATGTCTGCGTCCGATAGCTCGTGTCGGGTGGCACCATCGAGGAGGTTGGAAAGACAGTGTCTGTCACCGACTGTTAAACGAGTTCCTTCGTTCACTCCTTACATTTGCACAGACTTAGATGGTTAGGTCATGTACTAAGGATGCCAGCTAGTCGTTTGTCAAACGGGGCACATTTTGTCAACGTTGCGGCCGACTGGCGCAAGGTGGACAGATCATGACTTGGTTTAGAGAAATAAGGTTGTTCACGAAGTGATTAGCCACTGCAGATCGAGTTCGTCTCTCAGGCTGAGGGCCTCGCAACTCACAGAATCGGTGGTTGGAGATGCTATGTGCGATGGCGGGTAATCAGACTCAGTAGCGTGAATAGCGTAGTTCGGCGCTGTCTGTGAAATTAATGCACCTAATGACGTGGGATAGTAAAATCAGCAAGGAGGCTGTCATGCAAATGACGTCATAATTTCATCTACAGTTTGATTGTTTGTTTACAAGGTGTAGGCACCTTGATGCTGAATGACTGAATATAAAGGTAGTTATTTTTAGTAGTTAGACCCCTCTCTCAACTTCACTTCTTACTTCTCTTCTCCTGTACAATGTTTGCCTTTCACTTCATGGTTGTGTGGCAGTTTAGCATCAATGAGAACCGCAGATGCATTGTTGTCTACACTGATGATGATGATGATGATGATGTCCAAATTTCAATTATACCCCATCCCCATATTCGCAATCCGTCCCACATTGATTTGATGGCCACGCTTACAACTCACAAGAAGATATAGCCGCAAAATCTTTTAGCAATACCCCTTCTAATAGCTCTTAAAAACGCTGACTTGATACACCAAACAAACAAATGTCATCAGAAAGTTGTTGACGAACCTCTATATGAATAGCACTTTTTCAAAGTTATATACGCAGGATAATATGAAAAACAATCACAACAAAACTATACGGCCATTTCAGGTTTCCTCAGGCTGATGTGCCGGCCTAACGCCAGCTGGCCACGTAGATGCTTTCGCGGCCGTATATGCGCAAGCACACAGCCTATGTTGCTAGTGGTCATTAGGCTGAAGTGATTTTCGTGTGGTTGAACCCTACATAACGAACACTTTTAGTCCATATTTGCACCATCACGTCATGCGAATCGACAGGTTTGGAAAGAGAAGATTGCAGCCTTCTAACAAATGCGGTTAAATATCCCTAAAAGAAGTAGCCCTCGTGACATGCTATGTACGAACGGAGGCGTTGTCTTGCAGTCCTTTGATAAACAGAGTAAATGGCAATCAACGGGTGCTCCAACATCTGAATATAGTGGTCGGCGTCATTTATTACCATGTGGTATAGCCTGTTTACACGTCCAGTGTTGAAAACGCCTCCCAAACGACCAATGAACGTTTATAGTTGATGCGTCACCCCCTCTCCAAAAATCCTGCAAACAGACCCACGAAATGGCATTAGTCGTTTTTTTAAACAGCAATTATGGACTGCCATTTAACGTTTGTTGCAGAGCTCCTGTGGGTTCCTATGCATTAAGTACTACATTGTAAGTTAAGTACCATAGTCGTCCCCCTTGGTTAGACGCGCACAATGTCCTTTGGCATTCGTGACATCTATGTGATCAGCCGACGTCGAGTTAGCGTACCAATCCGAAAGCACCACAACAGTATAGGGTGATCATATAATTTTGCCGAATGCTATTTTGCTTCTGTAAATAATTCGTTTCCAATAAACGTTACGTAAATAAAACTTAGTCAACAGCTTTTCAATAGTGTGTTCGCTTGTTACCAAAAAACACTGGTCTTACTGTTAGTAAGAACATCGACAGAAGCTGAAGTGATCGTATAACTTTTTCCGGAGTGTGCGCACGAAGCTAACTTTATGTTATCTCTCCTGAAACAGCAAACCGATCAAGAGGACTAGATAACAAAACTATCGTATTGTGATGGATGACAAAATCGAAGGCGTGGTTCATAAATACGAGTGCACGTGTGTCATGGGAACTTGCGAGCTGGACAATAAAGATCGTGTTTTAGTGAACGATGTTCTGTAACAGCAGCACACGAGAATAGTTCCCATTAAAACGCACAAATAAACAGAATCGTTAGTCGTTGAAATCATCAAACTTTGTATGTTCGAACAACGGGGGAACCCCGTCAAAACGACTATCGTGCACATCCCGTTTTAAGATAGGTGCCTATGTCGAATTGAAGCGGTCTTCCGGGTAGGTAATAGTTTCAGTCCATAGGACGACGGTCACTAATTCAAAGTACAGTTCTAATCCGTCGAAATCTGGACAACGCTAGCCATTTCACAGTAGGGTTTTATGAAAAAACAAAGCGGAACAGCAACATCATTGTAAATTCACGTCAACCTGGTTGCAAACCACGCGACCAGATAACGAAGTAAACCATACGTGCCTACTCAACACAGTGAAATCAAACCAAAACAAAGAACTATTGTGCAGCGCGGGTGTAACAAAAATCATCCACAGGATAGAGAACGCCACTTTTAAATTTCACACGAGGAGCATGTAATCCAGTACCACTTTGCCAGTACTACAAAGCCATGAGAAAAACGTTCAAATTCACTTGAGAATTAAACAAAAATGACATAAAACAGGCTTAGGAAAACAGTCAGAAAGTCACACCACAGATTTCTGAAACTGAGGAGATATCAAAGCTACCGACTGCACAAAAGGTCAGTTAGTCAACTAGTTCCAAGCCAAAGAAACTCTTGCCAAGCGCGAACCATGTAATGGATTACTGTCACATATACCGCACCCACAACACACGTATTTCATTCAACAACCCCCGTTTCCATGGCAAGAAAGGATTTGTTCAGTACCCCAAAACCTTCAAAGTAACTTGTTCTGTTTTCCTTACACAAAAGAGGCACATACCTTATGGTACTATTTCAAGAATATCAAAATCAACGAAAAACAGCTGCCGTTAAAGTCAATTTTTCATGGATTCCGTGAGGGCGTTGAGAACAACCCGTAGGTTGCAGTCCACCCGAGTAGGACTTCAAAAACAGACTGCCACTGGAGACACCACAAAAGCTACAGAACAAGTGGCTAAACAATCAACGGTCTGAGTGTAGAAGATGAATGGATCATTGAACACAATACCATGCAACTGATGTAACCAAAGCAGCTGCACAACGACTACAACTACATAGGTGGCGAACAGTCGGGCCACAACCCACTCGTTTTATCAGTATCGTAATACCGAGATACTTGAAGGGTTTGGAAAACTCCACTCTGGCCGCACGTTCCGGGGTGATGGAGACAGGGCCGACTGCCAAATCAGCTGCGCCAGTGAGAATCTCGCCCACAATTCCGGTCCACCGACGCGTCTCGTTTTCTACAATCTCCTCTCCGATCTGACCGTCGCCGACTAAATGCAGGTCGTAAGTGAACAGCGTCGGACTGACCTCAAATCCGGTGCGATTGGCCAAGTGACGTAACAGATCGATACAAAATCCGGAACAGCAATATTGAGTAACCTCGCCTGAAACCAGAAATATATAGTGGATAAAAATGAACGAAGTTCATCTACGTTTAAACGTTGCTGAACTTCGTCTGACGGTTCGACCTAAATCCGCGTACAGGCAAAGGCTACTTTCTGTTAGTTGTTTTTTTTTAAGCAAGCTGAGAAACAGAATAGCTAAGGTCAAGAGCAAACGGGAGATAGTTCAGATGTTTCAACTGTCAGCAGCGAACTGAAGGTAGTGTAGAAAAGGTTGTTGCTAAACTCGGAGGGCGCTAGATTGTCCTCTTAGAACTTTGTACGTCTGAGTTTAGACAAAAGTCCTTGGGTATTAGGCCCCACCGCTATAGCTTCTTCAAACCCGGAGAAACTAGGGCTTGATTTTCCTTCATTTCTCATGGTTTTATGGCAGTTAAGCATCAATACCAATATACCACTATCAACGACAGGCACGACTGCCAATTCGAATGATCCTGACCACGGTTCATCTCCCTATAGGAAGCCAGCACCACATAAGCTTGACTTACCAAGTCTTTCTGCTGATAACATAGAGCCTACTCACAGAGGTTGTAGTTCACAACTCCTGCGTTGCGAGCCATTCATGGGCCACAAGTGTTATTTCCAAGGCGACAAAGTGTAACATGTTAAATCAGAAAAAAAACAGATTTAGCCACATCTAATGTTCATTGTAACGTAGCGGTTGCAGGGTGTCAAAGAATGGAAAACAATTTCCTACGGTTCCCACACATGACATGATGTTGAAATATACTACGGATAAACTGGAATCTAGTCTACAGGACTATTTAAGGACGAATCGATACACAATAGAGATATATTATCCTAAGGTATCGGCTGGATTAAAAATCCATTTAATGCAGTTGATTAGCATTTTGGAAATAACATTATCGGAAGTAATCAATCGAACAGAAAACGAAATTTTTATTTGCTTCCATGTTCCGTAATTTGGGTTACGCTAAAACGCATTCCATACTAGGTATACACATTATATTTTCGGTCAATTTTCACAACCAACAAGTAAATAGGCTGAACTGAAACGCAAAAACATGCTCTAAATTTTGGTTTGCTAGTGGTTAAGTCTTGGAACCATTATGTCAGACTTCTAACTGAGGAACTGCAGAACGACAAGAAAACACTGCCAAACCTACCAGTGTCCGGATTTGTGTGCGTGCAATTCACCTCCATTTTTGGACTGGTCGGATCATCGGACTCGTTACACCGTTCGCCCGCTAATTTCGGACGAGCGTGTACAAACGGGACACTTTCAGAAGTGACCACCTAGGTGTATCAGAGAGAAAGGAGAAAAGTGAATAGCGAGTTATATTACATTAACTGAAATAAATGATAAGCAGTCGCCAGAACCAAGATCCGTAAGAAAAGTGGTTGAGCCAAATGCTGTTGAAGAATCCGTTTATTTTTCGTTCGAAACCACGTCCATCCTCAAGAAGACGATTTTATCCAATCAGAATCAGCGGAAACGTCGTTATTGGTGGTTTAGTGACATTAACTACTATTTTTGGTAACTGTCCTTCAATTCTCTCGTTCGAGAATGTTTGTAGGACACTATGGGTCATATAACTTATGATTTCCTCCTTGCCACAAACGCTGTTTGAACGGAACAAAGTTGCTTTTTGCACCCGTCTTTCCGTTTGTCTAGGGGACAATCAACGGAGACAGTCGCGTAATTTTCGGGACCAAGGTTTGCCGTGTTAATTAATACGAGGAAGAGAATCGGATTTCTATTAAGTGCATTATTATACCGTGTACGAGCCAGCATATTCTTCCGTGAGTTTACAACAGTGCACGTCACGGGATAGCAGCTACACCAGAAACGAAAGGTCAGCAACCAAAATCTGAATGAAGTCGCACACTAGCCCTCATTCATTCATATTGCATGTCATTATACACAGCTAAACAGTTGCCATAAGGAGTACGGCTTTGTGCCACAGTTCACTTAGTTCCTGTGCTCAATCAATCACGCCGGTGCATATGGCAAATGCCACTCAGTCAATCGGCTGTTTTAACGGCATAACGGTCGACTAACGAAGATAAAACTACAACATAAACATTACAGCCAGCGCACTGTCGTAGAAAACAAATAGGACAGAAATATTATTAGTAGAGCAATCGGTTCAGATTAGACCAAACATATCCTCCTGAGACTGAGAAAATTGATATGTCAATAGCAATGTGAGATTTAAGCTATAACGACGCAAACAAGAAAAATACGCGGGCTTACTGAGTGTGGAAGCTGGGAACTAATGAAGCCACTGACCTTCAGATGTGTTTTTTTCCGAAAACTGATAGGTGCCGCCGCAACCAACTTTTTCTCCGTTTGCTGGCAAATGCCGGATGTGTCCTTTTTCACACAGACCAATTGGTGACGCCGAACGATACTATTGCCCGGCCAAATTAAGTTCACCATGTCCAGAGACAACATCTTTGGATACGGTATATCAGAATACCATTCAAGTGGGTCAGGCTTTTCGAAACAAATAAGGGAAGAGTGGAAGTGATAAATTTGAAACCTTAATTCGATAGATTTACTTTGGATGAACGTTACGACTGACAGAATTTGCCAGAAATTTAAGTTAATCAAAAGCTGTCCAAAGAATGAATTGTCGTCTGTACATTACCCAGAAAAACAAGTATGGAAATTAGCAATCAGTCACATATTCACCGATGCATAAACAATTGCGAGACTAATAGGCGGTAGTGACTTCGACTGCTGTTCGTTACAACAGTGGTGACGAATAACTCGAAAGGCATATTGTTACCTGATAGGATGGGCAAATTCTAACCAAAGATCTCAAATCTGAAGTCAATTCTCGCATACAGTGCCCCGAAGGCTCAGTTATCTACTTTGGACGTGGGCTAACCAATCACACCGCTTGCAGCGCTTCTAGAAATCAACGGAAATTTCGCTTTTCCCTCAAGCTCATTTTAATTTATAAATATAGCACTGTAGTACAGTAGTTTTTACAGAGCGAATCAATTTGGCTTTTCCTGTTTATTTACTTCCTGGCTGAGACGGTTTGTGATTTTTAACGATTGCAGGTCTCGCGCGTTCATCTGACAGTGCGATTTTTTTATGTCGTGAAAGGCTGGTTTATCGTTGCAATTTTTTTCTACGGTTACAACATTACTAAAAGGAAAGAACGGCAGAATGAGCGAATATGAGAATCGGCTTTGCCCGAAGGAACTGTCACGAACTGCATGGATCACAATATTGTGGTTGTCAATTAACGACATTCAAAAGGGTTAGCCAACAGTTCAGATTGTGTTCGTGATTGGATTGTATAAGGACCGCTCAGGTTCGGATATCAAAAGAAAAGAAATCGGTAAAACATGAAGTATAAAACTGGGTAGTAACCCGGAGACCCAGTGATTAGGACAATAACGTTTGAACCTTGTTATCGATGCTTGCGGTCTATGTGTAAAATAACACACCGTTTTCTAATAATACCAAGAGTTTTTCGATCCCGTTAGGGAATACGTCAGTAGCTGTGGTCAAACGCTGAACAATCGGAGTGTCCTTTGTCTGGAGGTAAATCATCGAATTCACATTTTCTTTGTGCGGAAGACGGCAGTTAGAAAACTACAAAAAATAGTTGTGCTAATCAGGCTATACCCTGATAACAAGTCGTTCTTATGCGGTCAGCAGCACGACAGATAATCTCATGAATGTAACTTTTGTTTTATCTAACTGCTCTGGCTTGCCTGACATGCTAGTAGGCGGTGAAGCGAGAACTCCAGTCAGAACAGCCCTGTAGATCGATAGAGTGCATAAGTCTGACTACCACGTGAGGGCAGTACAACAGGTCGGGTAGAAATGTGCTGACGTGATGATCATAACAAATTCTCCGAAAACACGCATTCGTTACCAAGTTTTTTTGAATGCAGAACCGTTTATCAACATACTCAGTGAAAAAAATCTCAATGCCAGTTTGCACGATATTAGTGTCAGTTAAGATGTTTGCAACAATCAAGGTTCACGCTAGCAGAGATAAACCAACAACCAGAATGAATTCGGAGATATAGTTACACAAACATACGAACCTGTCATTGGTCAAACCCATGGCAAATAACAGTCTAACTCAGATGTTTTGCGTACACAACGCTGGGTTGTGGTGTGTACCGAGAGATCACAAAATGGTCTATCATCTTTTAATCGTCGAGTTAAACTTTGCCCGACGAATTCAATCAGGTTAACTAGTTATCCAAATTGGTAATCTGACGGGGTTTTAAATACCCACAGTTGCCTTGCATTACAACAGCACAACATCGCCAGTAGGTGGGCATTGTGTCCCGTTTCACTGACAGGGAAAGTAATTGCACCATATTTATAAACTGTACCAGTAAATCGTCAAATTCACTACCGTACGATCAAATTGGTCGACAGAATATACTAACCAACTGACTCGAATACTATCATACATAGGATAGAAGGCCCACACTCACCTGTGGAACCCCATAACGTCCAACGGTCACCAACTCCGGTCGTTTAAAACCGTAGGTAGGATGAACAGACTTTGAACTGTGTGGAGGAGCAACGTTGGTGCCAGGTGAATCCGGTAACAGCTGTGCATTTACAATCTCGTAGACCGGTCTGACGCGATCCCCGCGTTCATCAAATTCCACTCGGCCCGTCATTCCATCCGTGAAATTAACCTGAAGTAAATGACTGAACAAAACATCAGTTATGGAAGAAAAGGCACATCGACAAAGTTCATTGGAATCAGTCCAAAAAATGATAAGATTAACGACCCCCACTCCCCGGAACCCTCCGAAACGACTCATGAGCTGGTAACTTAGTGATAGTTGCACAAAAAACACGTTAACTCTGTTGTCCATTAACTGGAAGTACTAATGAGTTGTAGCGTATGCAACAAGAAATAGCATACTGAAGGCAGAAAATGCGCGCCGATCATCGGAACCAAAGTTTCGATAAGTGTAGAACGTTCCAACGAAAAAACCGGTTTGTATCACTGACAGGAAGTATTGAGACAAGGTTAGCTGTGCAAGTGTGCGCATGTATATAGACCTCTTTACAGTTTGTGCTCTTGTTCAGAATTACCAATCTCGCTGACCAACAGTTCTGGTGTAAATAATAGAAGTATCCCATAGCAACAGAGAATCTGTTTCTAATGGGCTGTGTCGAGTGTCAAGACGGCAGGTACAAAAGAGCAAAAATGAACATCCAGGACTTTAGCCTTCACACTTTAGCCTTCACATAATTAAGTGAAAAAAGTCCACAGGATACGATGTAAGGATTTGGAATGAAGGTCGAAGTGGTCAGTAACACTGGATGCAATGAAGAATCTACTGAAGTTGTCTCTTTGGTGAGGTGTTTGTGAGAAAAGAGAAACTGGAACTTTTTACTAAGCACTGAAGCTTATGGTCTACATTCGTTAGATCGAGTAAGACGATCTTGAAATATGATTACGACCAGTGTAAATTCTCACTTTTACCCGTAACGTAATCGTCCGTTTGCAGTGTGTACAACTAGATGTTTTTAACAATTAGGTTCCATTTCTTCTTCTTTTTTTTCTACCTAGTTAAAACATCCTTCTCTCCATCGCAGTTAAGCGTCCCCTTGGACCACTGCCGTATGCCACCTACGATGATAACGTTCATCATATCATCAATTAAGATGTACTTCCACATATGACATATTAGGTTGCAAATAGACTCAACACTGTAGTCAGGCTACTCAAACTTACGCAGTAAGAGCAGTCTAAGATACTCAAGATAAGGACGCAAAACGTTATGCATGAGAATGGACGTCAAGGATATCACTTGCCAACCCAGAAAACTAAGTGTGGACACAATTTGTGTCAAATGATCAAACGAAATCAAGTGTTTCAATCGAAAAGGCCTGAACGGCTAGAATGAGCACAGTAATGTTGCCTATTCTTCTTTGTAAAGTTAAAGTTCAGTAACTGATCTGTTCATTTAGTGTAAACAAAACACTGACTAGCATAGGGTCCGTTTGATGTCGGCTGTTTAAAAAAACGTGTGCGCACCAATAGGTCCTGATGAACCAAAAAGATGTTTAACATTATACAGGGAAAATGGCAAAATTTTCATAACCAGTGAATATCCGCAAACAGCGAACAAAGTTTGAAGTCGCTCATCTTGAGCACTCTAAATATTATCCGAAACGCGGGAACGATGTCAAGATAGATACATGCGCTCATCAACAGCTCATGAAGATTGCTATTAGGCGTATACGATGCGAAGAAACACTGGCATGCACTGGGAAAATAAATCTATCTTTTGTTTCATTCTATCTCAGCAAGCTGCGGATGCCAACGAACCCAGCTTTGTTTAATTACATTCGCGGTATAGGCTTGAGACGCCCATACCCCCAGATTTGTCCATCATCAAGTTTTTAAGACAACCAGCAAAAAAACATGAGTACCGACCTGAAAACTAATACCTCTCTTGATAGTAGTAATCGCGGAGTCATCATATTTGGATCAGTAGGCAAGGTAGTTGTTCCTCCCAGGCTCGAAATTTCGTACGGAATTTCCACGAAGCGGACTCAATAGTCCCGACAAAAAAACTTAACGATATGTACCGGTCTGATGCTTCAGCGTATCTGCTCTTCGATGATCGATGACAGTTTGATTTTCATGCTGTTACTAAAGTAACAGAAATGCATGTCCTGATTAAGCAACCTAGGAGACCCAAGTACAAAACTCCACTTTGGTGCTGCACAAGATACTCAGCGGTAATAAAGAAGTCAACATGAAGCACACAGCAGCTGGACGGCAATGAAAAAAATACGAGTACTGATTAGTCATTAACTAGACAAACATACGGAGGGGCCACCAAGCTGAAGTATCAGCTAGATCTAACCAATAAGCGTAGTGTCAATCCAAAACTGTTCAACAGCACTGTTGTTTCCACCACCAAGAGCTGTCCAGCAATCTCTGTTTCAGTGTACGGGACTCTCCATCAACTCTAACAATCTTCAGGACAGAAATACCTGACTAGTGGAAACAACCCGCTCAGGGATAATCAGCTAAGGCTACAACATCAAATGGGTCGTTTGACTTGCACAGAACATTCTTTTAACGTCCGGGTCTACTCAATCTTTAGTAATCGCGTCATCAGCAGTTGAATTCAGAAGCAGACTTTACGCATCCTTTAGAGAAATCACAATGAATATTTTGATTATTACATTATCCAAATCACTGAGAAAGACCCTCGACCTCTAAACGTTGATGCCAGCCAACTGTTATTTGGTGCGTGCTGCAATGCGATTGTGTATGCATGAGAGATAGTGGTTGATATCTAGTATACTTATTATCTCCGGGATTTTTTCTTCAGAAACCTTGCAACTGTTTAATACCTGAAACTTAAAAAAATTTGCTGACTTATATTTCTCCTTCTAAACCGTTTAACGTAGATTCTTCCTCTATTTTCTCTGATACGTAGACTTCCTAAGACTTATGAAATTAGCTTACAGCCTTAGGTCGCCAAAAGTTCTGAACATCAGCATGTCGTTCGTTCTTTAGGAAAGTGATCATCATCAAACAGTGTGCACAATGGTGGTTTCCGTTTGAGCCATTAGAATTGATATTGTCATACTAATAGCTTAACAGTAATTTATCCCACAACCCCGAGTTCCCAGCTGAGATCATGCTGTAACGCAACTCGCTGTCAGGTGGCTGACGCCATTTGACTTTTCGATTGTGTAAGTTGTGTTCATGACTTACAGGGCCACAGGCTAATGTTTGTCGGCCTTTTTAGCGTGGCTCCATCCCTCACAGAAACTTTGTCCCTCGGTGCACTCACTCCGCTGCACGTTACAATATTAATAAATTCCGTAGCTTTTTTAGTGACATGGAAACTTTACATTCACTCAAGCCTATCATCTAGTTAACAAGCATTGACTATCTGTTGCATAAAAGCACTTACACTTACAGATGTTGTCAATCATCCTATAAGTCCTACAAAGCATTTCACGGGGCAATCTCTTTTAAAAATGAGGACTTTAGGACATTATTCTTGGTGTCTCAAATTCATGCCCATGAATCAGCTCATTACTAAAGCAGTTCTGTTCAGCCACTTTCATAATTTCTCTGATTTTACAAAACGTTTCACACAAATTGCATACAATAGTGATATTTTTCAAACATGTTTCAGCATCAACAGCAAAACATCAGTAGATTGTACTGTCCTAAACGTCGTGACAAGTGTGTCAAATACAGGAAAGAGAATTAAGACAAATCGCAGAAAGTAAATATGAATAACAGGAGGAAGGAGAACAGAACGCTTTACAGGAAATCGCTGGCAGCCCGTGATTAAACAGTCAACGACAAGACGCACGTATATTAGTAAACAGCTGAATGGCAAACGAGGCGGTGGGGCAGTATGCACGAGACAGTTTCCTTACGACGTTCGCTGTCTTGTTTCAGTCACCATCAGCTCTTTACATGGAATTCAACAGCACAGTAGAACAGCACACACCACCGAACCTGGTTATTCACCATCTCTCAAAATGCCCGGTCAGAGGCTGAATTGGTCACAGGTCTCCGGTCCAGAAGACGAGTATGACGGGCAAATTACCAGTGGATATATATATTTCTGTCTGTTGAACTATCGGTTAATTATATCACGTCCGGTGACAGTGAACTGGTATCTAGGCCTCCTTAAAACACCCCGGTGAATTCTGCGTACAATATCAGACGAGTGTATTACCGCTGCAATATGGAATAAATTTTTTCAACCTCACCCATGAGTTCTCCTTTACACAATCTTAGTTGTCAACATAAACACATATGCGCATATAGCACTCCGAGTTGTTGAAGCATTACCCGTGGATTTGATGAGCCGGCGTCGCTTACGAGTACTCTGGACAGCTTGTGTTAATGAGTCTGTAATTTACTTTTCCCTTAACCGCGCTCAAAACGTAAATGCATGTAGCACTAATTAGGCATTAAACCAAACTAACAAGAGAACATGGCTTTGGACAGCATCCTGACTGAAAACCTACTTGTACAATTTGATGGCATACGCACTCCAATCGTATACATGACCAGTTCTATCCGATTGTGACTGTATTTGAAGTGGATCGTCTCGGCAAGCACTGACCGTACGTAGCGCGTACATTTCGTCGGGATAGTTGCGGGTCATTGATAGAATTCCTTGTGTAGCAACGCGCACGGCGTCAGCCACATGTTCCAACTCACTCGCCTGCAACAGACGCACTCCAATCACACCTATAGGGAGGAATTAAGTAAGACACGTTGGAAGTGGCGGAGGAATAAACATTTAAAGGTTATGGCCTTTATGTTATAAAATATTCAGTCATGTGGTATACAAGATCAAGTGTGACCTGAACACTGTACAACTGTTCAAATCCAAACAGAAGTTATCGCGATAACTACGCCCTGGCCCAAGAATGTGCGATTGGTAGCCAGGTGTCTCTATGATCCAGCTATCGTCCACGAGACATCAATGGTTAAAGTGCTTGAAATCAACTGTGATGTCCAGTTGTGCTCCCGTTGAAAGCGTCCTCTCTAGCGTTCCACGCGTCCAGATGAACTGTATAGTGAAGTGCCGTAATTGAAACCCGTATGAACTGAAAGGGAATTCGGTAGCTACCAGAACACGTTAATGCTTCCAACTCTGAAAAGCGATTAGCCAGGTCATCCTTCAGGTTTTTCAAGAGCTCTGCCAGGAGCACTGCTCTAGCTGCTGACTGGAAGTCCTAGGTGAAAAAAAAGCTGTTAAGGGCCCGGGGATATTCACACACGGAAAGAAGCATTATCCAACAATCCGCATAAAAAGGTGCTCATTCTAAACGACTTCTGAAATCCGTTATCGTACACAGCCGTTATTACAACAGATGAAAGATCAGAGACCAGTGCGTCCCAGCACTCAACCACTAATAATAAAGATAGAGGCGTCCATTGAATTGCACGACAGAACGACGTTAATTAGATCAAGACACGAATCTAGACACATTCCTCAGTGGAAACGATGGGTTGCGATGTCATCTCCCCGACGATAGCTGATAGCTATACGGCCAGTACTGATCTGGAGGAAACCATGTCGTACAACAACAGCTGTAACGTCATAAGTCATCTCTCAGTCAGAACAAGTGATCGTCTGTGAATAGCCGCAATAGAGGCTCGTAATTATGTGAACAATAATAACAGTTTTTATAACGTGGATTCGGATACACTTCAGGTGTGAAAAGCGCCGTTTCGAATATCCAAAACTTTACCTGGAATAAACAACCACCAACTACATTCTTCATTGCAACAGTGATTCGCAATGTCACCATAGTATTGATTGAAACGAAACGAGCCAGCCGGTTGTTGATTACCACAAAACAAGTAAAAATAAAACACAACCGGTTGTGGATATAGGAGAAGTGAGTTGTAGATAAACTTTGGTCAGTTACAAGGAGCAACAGCATAATGACTTCAGACGGGTAAATAGACCGACTGTCCTGGGGAAATCTACGCAAACGTAGAAGGAAAAACAGAGAAATGAAGGAAGGAACTTCCGCATTAAGATAGTTACCAGAAAAGATCAGAGGACTTAAGAAAACGATGTTATCTGTTCCCAAGACGTGCCATCATCACTAGCGATGAATGTGCCCACCTGAGCCGCAAAATGACCATAATAAGTAGATCATCACTGACAATTTTGCTTTCTCATACATTTCAACAAACTATTAATTCTTGTCTGTTCGAAGCCAATTACAAAACGCTCTGAAGAGTGGTTATTCCAGTTCGACAGTGAAATACTGGCACACTTTGTATACATCAGGAGGTGACAAGAATACCCATATGTAATATCAAAAAAATTTTAAGAAACAACTGATTTATTGATAAAGGTACGGACCTTGGGGGATATTGGAGGCTTGCAAGGCTTGTTCAGTCACAATCCAAGCCCACTCTTTGTCCAACATTCCCAGCTGGCGCGCTGCTGCGAAAATATATTCGGCAAACGAACGTTTTAAAAACACCAACACTGCACGAGTCTGTTCAGTGCGGATTGGACGGAGTAAGCTGACAAAATCTTTCATCCTGGCTGCATCCTCCTCATCTGTATTGATAACCACTTGACGTGTGATCTGAAAATAAAAGCAGGCATGTTGAGAAAATAGTCTTCAGCTTAACTCGAGTCATCCTCTACAAGAGTGACTGGAAAATGATAAAGGCTCACTTCGAATGAACACAGAATTTTGGGAGCTTCTGACGTGCTAGTGATTAGGTAAGACAACCAGGACAGACGTATGAGCATGCTGAAAAACCATTCTGAGTGGAAGAAAGTGGACGTCAAAACAAAACCACGTAATATTGGCCATACTGTTTCGCGCAGCAGGAATAGCAATCAGACATGCGCTGTAATGATTACATCGCCTCATGGATTCAGCTCATTTACTCATTTGAATATACGTACGTTCCCAGGTTTTAGTCATACAGACGAAGACTGTGATTCAAGTCGCCGCATATCCTGATGATAGTGACAGAAAAAAAACAGTAGCAAAAAAACAACTGCAATAGGTGGTCAACCATTCTAAGAAATCAGATAGGTCACTAACACGAGTGAACACATTTTGGAACGTTTCTCACCAGCAGAAGTGAGGGTTGAGCTGCTTACAGCCCGGAAGCAAAAAACTCTTGATAAAGCTCAAGGGGTCGTGAAAGGTTTCCATATCCCAAGACTATGTCATCAGGTGACGGTGTGTGATGCTCGCACAATACAGTGTGTAGCAAGGCAGACGTTCCATCAGCATAAGCAGTATGTGGTCCCTGTGGTCACATTGATTTAATGTTACATAATGAAGCCATGGATATTGGTGACCGGTTTGTATAACTGTGGAGTTGCATCGGCGGCGGCGGTGTAGGGAATGAAATAGAAGCGCGTATCTCCAAGGCTAGGTTGGTATTCGCCAATCTGAGGTGTCTCTAACGACAGGGAGGCATTTCTCTGGAACATAAGGGAATCGTATATCAGACAACAGTGAGGGCTGTTTTATTTTACGGCAGCGAAACCTAGCCCCTTAAGATAGAGGATGTGAACCGTCTTTAGGTATTTGACCACCGATGTCTGCGTTCAGTCGCTCGTAGCGAGTGGCACTGACCAGTAAGCAACGAGGAGGTTGGAAAGCGGGGGTTTGGCGTTGACTGCCAAACGAGTTTTTTGTTCAGTCACTACATTTGCAGACTTAGATGGTTAGGTCATGTACTAAGAATACCAGCTAACCGTTTGCCACACCGAGCACTGTTTACCGACGTTGCGGCCGACTGGCGCAAGGTGCGAGGTGGACAGTTGATGATCTGGCGTAGAGAAATGAAATAATTCACGAAGAGGTTGGTCACTGTAGATCGGGTTGGTCTCCCGGGCTGAGATCCTCGCGACTTACAGAGTCAGTGGCTTGAGATGATAGGTGAAATGGCGGTTAAATGAGCTCACTAGCGTGAATGTTGTCGTTGTTTGATAGAGTTGTCTGTGAAGTGGGTGCACTTAATGACGCAGGAGAGTGAAAGCCACAAGGAAGCTGTCTTGCTAATGACGCCTTACTTTCACTTGCAGCTCGGTTGTTTGTTTGCAAGGTGCAGGCACCTTGCTGTTCAATGTGTGAAACATATACGTAGCTATTTTAGTAGTTAGGTCCCTTTCCGTCCCCTCTTTTTTCTTCTCTCTTCCTATACAGGGTTTGATTTTTTCTTCTTCGTGGTTGTGTGGCAGTTAAGTATCCGTATGAACCACTGATGTATTGCTGTCTATGCTGTTTGTTGTTGATGATGAAGAAAGTGGACCATAAAAAGTGCGACACCTCGCACATCTGGAATGTCCGGTGAGCCAAGTTAAGGAGACGACTTGCCCGATCACCACGAAGTGTACATTTTTATCAGCTCACTAATATCAGTTGAACCTCTCTCAAACAGACGCAGACCAACAGAAGGGCTGTTCGTGCAATCAACCCGGTTGATAAAGAAATTGGGGAAAACCATGGTGGCACGAAACTGACAGCATATGTGTACCTTTCATGTTGATAAGACACAACTCTGACTTACAGGGCAGAAACGTGTGGAAACTTATGAAAAAACGTTATCATCAAAAGTGGTCAATGAACGGTCAGGATCATGGCCATCATGGATGCATGAGAGATACCCCGTTTGTAACATTACAAAGGGAGGACAACCGGCCAAACGTTGACAACCACGATAAGATTAGAAAAGACCAAACTTCACGTCGAAATTTTAGGCGGTAGAAGTGTAGAGTACAAATCATACAGACTAGTCCCGTAACAAACTGTGCAGTATGGGCTGCACATTGCATGTAGAAGAATTAATTGAAACAAACCCCCGAATCCTCACTACTGAACCAAGGTAGTTCGCACACTCCACGACTTTACCACTTTGAAGATGCTCTACCCCATTATTTTGGATCTTTCAAACATTCCTTCATTTACCACGTAGCTGAGAAGATATGAGACGAACACTTCGGTCGAATGTCACTCGAACTAAATAAACCTGTAGATAATCGACAAACGCGTGCTGTTTATTGATAGTGAGAATATATACAGATAGATATATCTCGACGAAACCTCGGTAAGAAGAAGAACGCGTGAAAACGGTCATTTCGTCCAAAATGTCACGTGGTTCGGGTCAAAATATAACGTGTTCAGGCACATAACCGTCATTGAATAAATGAATAAGTGTAGGTTAAAAAAACGCCGATACCAGTGAGCAAGCACCTGAATGTGCAATGAAACAGATTTGTGTTTAATCTTCCGATATGGTAGTCCCTACAACCTCGCACTGTCAACTACCGGGTAAAAGGCCTGAAGTAGGAATTCTTGAGCCACATTCCCCCGTGAAACAAATGATCACGAATTAACTGAAAATACCGTTCTCTACCTTTAAGGTCTTCAGTATATTTGCTTTTTCGAACGTGACTTGTAATATTTTTTTAGATTTACAAACGCAGCAGAAATTTGTTCAAAATGATTAGTTTTCTTGGAAAGAGAGTAAATGTGCAAAAATAACTGGGCGGAGATTATACTCGATTTGGTCAGGCTACTGACTGCCATGTAAGCAAGAATATTTCGGCCTATTCTTGATGACGAATCACATGCAGAAAGTCTCAACCTCCCTTAACGAAACATCATCATCATCACAGCCATGAGCCTGACCAAAAGGTAATGTGGCTCGGGCCGC